>PVLD010014510.1:0-52097 GCA_004027595.1 Dinomys branickii | reverse complement strand
CTGTATGTGTTAGCCTGAACACACACTTCGAAGATATCAATATGTAAAGCAGCAACAAGCGGTGTTTTTTTTCTGTTGTTGTTGTTGTTGATGTTGTTGCTGTTGTTGATGTATGCCTGTTTTCTTTCTTGTCTTTGGATTTTTGGTTCTTGTGTTTTCTTTTTTTTTTTTTTTTTTTTCTGTTGTTGAGAGGATCAACGGTCTGACTAAATTTGCATGTCTGTATATGGGTCCATGGGTCCATACATCTACAATTCGAAGATATCAATGGATAAAGCAACAACTACTGTTGAGACCATATCACCTTGTCTATAGATTAGTTGTGATTGTACTATTTTCTATGATAATGGGTATCTGTTTGTCAATATGTTTTTGTACTTTTATGTTTCTAAAATAAAAAATTAAAAAAAAAATAAAATAAAATTGTGAACTGTTTTCAAATTAGTGAGCAAATTAGGAAAATAATGATTATTAATTATTATGCAATTATTACTTATTATGCAATTTCAACTAAAAAAAGTATTTTATCCTATGCAGTGGGGGAAGGTGTTAAAAAATTTTGCTGTAGATACCAGTACCCTGGGCCCCACTTGGTGTCATAGACTCAGAGATAAGCAGCCATTTAACTCAGGAGTTTGTATTCCAGATTGTCAGGATAGAGGGCGTGTGGTGTAGGTGCTGAGGAGCAGCAGAACTGCATCTCATAAGCGGGCAGGGACCAGGTAAGGAAGGCAGGATTTTTAATGAGATGGTTCGGTTGGCACAATGGAAAGTACACCAGTAAGAATGATGACCATAGCGGTAAGATGTTGTCTTTGGTCTCTTTTTTAACTTTAAAAATTTCAACAAGTGATTACTTAAATAATTTCAGGCTTACAAAAAGTAAAACATAGCATAGAAGAAGAGCACAAAATAGTAAAAAGATTTCTCTGCATCCTTCAGAGTTCCCAAGAGTTAAATCTTAGTATGATCAATGCGATACCCTTATGTAGCCTATGAAAACCTCTTCATATGTCACCAGTGGGACCACTGACTTCCCTTTTTTGGTGCAGGATTTAGTACAGGATGTAATGCAGCATTGAGTTATTATGAATTTAGTTAATATCTCATCCAGTTTGAAACAGTTCATGGGATTTCTTTTTTTCCTTGCCTCGGTATTGGTGAAAACACCAGACATTTGTTTTATAAAGTGATCCTCAATTTGAATTTGTTTCTTGTTTCCTTATGATTAAGTTCTGACTTAAGTTTTTGGCAAAAGTCCTCATATATTGATCTTCTGTCCTTCTAATATATATATATATATTTTTTTTTGAGGCTTCATGGAATCATGTGTGTGTGTGTGTGTGTGTGTGTGTGTGTGTATGTATGTATGTATGTATGTATGTATATATATATATATATATATATATATATAAAGAAACACATGTTGATTTGTGGCGTTACTGAAGATACTAACATCACTTGCTTAAGAGGAAGGATGCTAAGTGTCTTCCTTGTGGTTATTATTTTCCACAAGTACAGAAAAACTTTAGATACAGATATTTTGAAAAGATGTAAACATCCTGTTTTCATTGTATTAATGACAGCAACCACTGATTATTCCTATCTGAGATAATAACTGGTGGATATTTCTCAAGTGGTGATTTTTCTATTTCCACTTTTTATTTTTATGTATTTGAGTTATGCTGTAAACAAATGTTTCATTCATTCATTCATTCAGTTCTCATTCAGTCATTCAGTCAGTTACATTCATATGGAGCAATGGTTTCTTATTTCACTTCATGAATTAAAATTGACTGCTAGTATCGTTTATTTTGCTTCTCAAGAATTTCCAAGCTTTGCCATTGGGAGCTGTGTATTCTTAACATGTTCCCAATTATTTTCTCATTCAAAGTAACTATTACTCTCTGTATTTTTTTCTCAAACACAAGGCTGTAATATATGTCTCCTTATCTATTCCTGACATCATTACATCATTTAATATTGAACCACAACTCTACGACGTTCCATTCTGTGACCTCTCCCACCCTATTTTTCTTCCTGTGCTTCAGTTTGGATAATTGCTATTAAGTTATTCAAATTCACTGATCCTGTCCTCAGCTGTGCTGACTCTACTGATGAGGTCACTGCGAGCATTCCTCTATTTGTTCCCATTTATTTTTGTTCCTAGTAGTTCCTTATGGGACTTTCTCTTTCCCTTCCTTCCTTCCTTCCTTCCTTCCTTCCTTCCTTCCTTCCTTCCTTCCTTCCTTCCTTCTTTCATGTTCCCTGTTTATTGTCTATCAATGTTGCCCATTGCTTCCCCTGGAGTCTTTGAAACATTAATCACAGTTATGTTTAATTCCCCGTCAGATGGTTCTAATGTCTGGATCACCCCTGAGTCTGATTCTGCTGACTGTTCTTTCTCTTGGCAGTATATTGCATTGTATTGCTTTTTCACATTTTGTCATTTTTGAGTGAGTGTGCCAGATAATTGTTTAAATCAGTAGCGGCTAAGTATGATTTATTCCTGGAAATGGACACATTTCTTCTGTTGAGTCACTACAGAGGGTCACTATTTGATCTCAGGATTTGAACTAGGTTTGGGATTTATGGCTTCCACTGTCACCTGTGATGGAATCTGGCTGTAAATGTCTCAGCACCGCTTCATGTTGAGCTTGGGATTCTGGCGAGAGAATATGCCTCTCACTGCTCCTGTCCCGCGCTCTGCTGTCAGGCTTCCTGTGTACCTGAGTGCTGCCTCTTTTGGATATTTTACCTCTGAAATGTATTTTAACCTGGGTTATCTTTCCTTAAGTTACTGAGCTCTTATCTTTTTAAGATTTTTGTTGAATTGAATATTTAATTTCCTTACATTTATTCTTTTTTTTAAGAGTGTATGTGGCTATTCTGTGTCATCCAAGCATTGCCCTAAATACATCCATAAATTCTGATAAGCTTTGTTTTCACTGTGATTAACCTTTACAAATTTCATATTGCCAATTTGTATTTTCCTTTTACATGAAGTTGTTTTTCAATTCCAGGTAATCTTTTTTTCCTCTCTCTTTCTCTTTTGCAGTGCTGGGAATTGAACATAGAACGTATTAGATAAGCTCTCTACCAATAAATTTTATGTTGTAAATGATATCAAAGTGTGTGTTTGCACAATGATTAGAAATTATTATTTAGCAAGGTGGTACTCATGCCTGTAATTCCTAATACTCGGGAATCTGAGGCAGATATGTCATCTGAGCCCATGGATTCAAGGCCAGTTTAGGCAACACAATGAGATCTCATCTCAAAAGAAAAAAAAAAAAAAGAAAGAAAGAAAAGGGAAAGGAAGGGGAGGCAAGGGAATGGGAAGGGAGGGGAGGGAAGGGAAGGGGGAGCTTACTGCTGATTGCTTTATGACCTAACTGATCCTAATATGGGATCAGTTCTGTGAAGGGCTGTGAGTGCTTTAGAAGAAGATGTAATGGTGGTGGATCTTAATTTGTAAGTAAAATTGAAGCTATTTTTCAAATTAGTGTGTGTGGTCTCATTATATATTTTATAATTGTACATATTGTATTCCCTATGTTATTCCTTATCTGACATATATTCTTTGCTCTTTTACTTAAAAACTTTTCTCTTTAGGGATGTTTTAGATTTCATCTGTGCTCATCTTTCTACTTTTATATAGATAGATAGATAGATAGATAGATAGATAGATAGATATCACTAATCTTTGGTTTTCTTATTTAATATTTTAGCTATCTTGTTTTCATTTTTAATAGTACCCTTAGCATTCACCTACAGCCTATGCAAAAAAATGTTTATTTTACTCTTTTTTCCCCTCTGATTTTAGTATCTTTCTTTAATTGTGTTCGTTTTTGACTCATTTTTATGGTAATCTTTCTATCTTCATCTTATCTCTGTAGGAGAGTTAGATCCGTAATATCCCTCTTTCTTTATCAGTGATAGTCACCGTGAGTCTTTTTTCTTGTTTTTCCAGTTTTTGTTTAAGTCTCTAGCAGATTTCTGAAGAGAGCTAATGTTTACAGAATTCACTCAATATTTAAAATTGTTCTTCAGGAGTCTTTCTTCAAAAGACAACTTGGTTCATATTCTTTTCTTTGAATTCTTTACAAATTATGTAGAATTGTTGTGTTGCTTTATATGTTACTTTGAGGTCCTATGCCATGCAGTATTTTTACTGTTATAAGTTATTCAGTGGGCTTCTCTTTGTTGTGGAACTCTTGAGGGTTTTTCCTTTTTTCTTTTGATTTCTAATCATTCGACAGGATATGATCATCCTGGGCTGGGTTTCCAAAAACCTGACAGGCCCTTTCCACGTGTGAATTCAAGTTTTCTTTTACTTCTGGAAAATTGTGTTGAATTACAGTTTTAAATATTAGGTGTGTTGCAGTGCAGTACAGTTACTTGCCACTCAAGGACTCCAATTACACATATTCTAGTTCTTCTTTGTCTATCTCGCTTTGCCCACACTGTTCTGTTGATGTTTTCCCCTCTGTATTTATCTCATTTCCATTCTCTTCATTTCCTAGTTTGAGTCAATGCCCCCAGCCTTGTGATGTAGTCTTCATTTTTGAAATAATTTTTATTTTCTCCTTTTTTCTTCTTTTCCTGCCTCCGTCTACTCTTCCCCCTCTATATATTTATACCTGTAAGAAGCTTTCTTGTCATCAGCAATCAGTTCTAGACATGCTTAGTATTTTTATACTTCAGATAGAATTCCTCTTTTTGGCTGTTAATGTAGAGAAATTTTTATCTGTCTTCTCCTTCCTCCCTTCCTTCCTCCCTCCCTTCCTTCCTTCCTCCCTTCCTTCCTTGCCTTTGCTTCCACCTTCCCTGGTGGTTTTTCTTCAAACTACCCTTTTGACTCCGAACTTTTTTTGGTGGAATCAGGAGTGGTAGTTCGCTGGGATTTTCTTGATGTTTTTTCTTTATATGAACAGTTAGTCGGAGATTTGGTAAATCTGCTTTCTAGTAGCGTGAGGGTGCGGGTTTTCTGTAGTTGCATTTGTTCTTGTTTTCTGTTGTTCTCACAGGGCATTTGGGAAGATGTTGCTGCTGCTGTTTTCAGCTACCCACAAGTCCTCCACGTGTCATGGCAGAATAACAGTTTCCCACTTTACAGTCAAGGTAAAAGCTTTAGGACTGTATGAGTATTATATCCCAAATAGGCAACTCGTCAGTAAAAGATGCTGAGTGCAATATGTGCAGTGATTAAGAGCACAGATTGTAGAATGTAAGATAAATTTGGTTGTAAATATTGGTTTTATAGCTGTGTGACCATGATTACTTTTAATTACTGTAATTCCTTATTATCTGCATCCTGCAAGTTGGCATTATAACACCAACTTTATGATCCTTATAGAGAAAATTAAATAAAATTAACTATAAAAATCTATAGTATGTCATATAGTATACTATGTGTGTAGTATGTCATACACGACATGTCCCTGATTTCGAATACAATATTGTTTCTAATTTCAGGAAAAGTCATAAACTTCTCAGATATTTAACATTATCATCAAGCCCTTAAAACAAATGATATTTCTATTCCCCCAAACCAGTGATTGCCATCTAATTCTGATATTGTTAATAGTAGTAATACTCATAATGATAATAATAGATTTATTGGGTACTATGTATCTACTGCACTGAACATTTTATGCACATTATTTAATGTAGTCATCACAGTCTTCCATGGGCAATGTGTTTGTCAAAATTGGTCATAAATATCTCTTGCTCTTAATCAAACTTCATGGAAAAATCTCAACTTCATGACTTTCCTTTGCAACCCTCCGGAGCTTAACTGCCGCCTTCGTCATCACATTAATACTCCTCTACAGTGGTCATCTGACAGACCAGTTCAAAGTCTTCTCTTTACTTCTTATCCTATTAAATCTGTTTCCAAGCTTCTGACATTGTTAGCTGTTCACTTTTTTGTGAAATATTCTAATAATTATCACAATCCACTTTTTACAGATGAAGAAGTTGAGGTGCTCATGACTTGAATAACTTGCCTAATTCCATAGCTACTACCTACGAGGAAGAGCTGGATCTAACATATATTTCAAGTTCTTACCCCACTGAGAAATCTCATATCTCAAACACAAGCTTCATAGCTTTTTAACTACCTCCATTTCAAAGCTAGTTACCTCCAACCCCACTGGATAAGCCATCTCTACAGCTATACTTCGTAAACTTGAGGTTTCATATCTTGGTAATAACACAGCTCCCTTTTAATTATGTCTCTTGGTCATTGTGCATTTCTTTGTTTCTATTGTGTATACACAATGTATGCACACATATGTATTGCTATGATTACTGTGCATATCTGTACTTCATAGTGACCCCCTATTTTATAGTAACAGCATTTAAAATCTATATTCTTAGCAAATTTCAAAATCTTAAGATAACACTATTAACTGTGTTGTTCATTGCATACCTAGATTTAATCACTTCATCTAACTGCAAATTGTCCCCTCTGGTTCACATGTCCATATTCCACCCCTTGACTCTCATCTCTGGTGACCAACATTCTACTCACTGTTTTTATATTCCAGCCTCTTCTTAGATTCAAAATACAAATAAGGCCACACAGTCTTTTTCTTCCTGTGTCTGGTCTGTTTCACTTAGCATAGAGTACTTCAAGTTAATCCATGGTGTTACCAATGGAGGGTTCATTCTCTTTAAGGTTGAATATTATTCCATTGTGTACACGTGCTCTTTTTATCTATTCATCCATTGATGACCCCTTAGGTTTTCATCATATCCTAGCTGTTATAAATAATGCTGTCACACACACTGAAGTGCGTATCTCTGTATAAGACTCATTTCATTTCCAGCTACTATTCCTAAGTAGTTGCCCCATTTTAAAAATGATATAATGTCAATGACATCCTTGGTGCACCATCATAATTTTCTCCTTTGTTTCCCCCAAATTATTTTCACTCATTCTCTTCTCATCACATCTACATCTCAAATTTGACTGCACAAGAGGGTCACAGAAGGAAGAGGTAATATGCTTAATCCCCTGGCAGGACCTCAACACAATTAAATCAGAGTCTCTTAGGGTGGGATCTAGGCATTGATGTACTCTGTAAAGTGCCTTCATTTAATTCAATGGTCAGTAAGTTTGAGAACCACTGTTCAAATGCCAAATAGTATGCAGTATTCTGAGAATAATCTTCCAGACCATCTTGAGTAGAAGAATGACCTGAGATGGGTATTAACTGTTCAGATCCTCAGGTCCCAAGGTCCCACTAATTTATAAAAGGTCTGTATTGGGTCCCAGGCATGTAGTTAACAAAGATCCACAAGAAGTTCTTGAATGTTGTTGAGGCTTATATCTAGATGTCTCCTCAAAGCCCCATGTGGTCATAGGTGGGAGTTTTAAAGGTGGTTTAATTGAGATGTGTGAGTGGATTAAGGGTGTGGTACTGGAATTAAGGGTAGGAATATAGAAGCCCCATCCTAGGTATGGGTGGGACTGATCAATAGATTTGTAGCCTGGATGGAATATAAAGGGACAGAAAGAAGGCAGGTGCGCTGCTGCAGCTTGCTGCTTGCTGCCTTCTGCCTGCTACTTGATGAGCTACTACTTCTCTGTGAGGCCCGTCTGCCACATCACCCTGCCCTGGCCCACATGACTATGCACCGAAACCTCCGCAGACTGTGAGTTGAAATAAACATTTCCCCCTTTACCTTGTGGGTGTTGGATGTTTTGTCTCAGCAACAAAATAAGTAACTAAGACATACGCCCTGTCTAATGTTTTTGTACTGTATTTGCTTCTCTTCTTCTAATATCTTTAACTATTTTTCATTCTTAAATCATCTTCATTCTCCTATAAAGCTTTCTAAAGTTGTCACAGTATCCCACTTCTTTTTCAGTCATCAGATGCCTTGACATTGCCTCCCATTCAGCCCTCAGCCCTGAATAATCTGGATTTTATTCACACCACTCTTCTAACCCAAGACTGCCAGCAGTTAGTCCAAAGACTTTCTCTTTCATTTATTTTTATTCTGAGGTGACATGTCTTTAGCAATTGAACTTAACTATCTACCCACCTGGGAAATAGTCTTCTACCTTGAATTTCCACCTCCTTCTTTGATCAGCCTTTTTCTGTCTCTTTCGGTGAGTTAGTGCTTTTCACCATCCTCTCCTTTCCCATATTCTCCCTATTGCTCCTCATAGATTCTGTGCAATCTCTGGTCTCCTCAGATGCATTCTTTTTGGGTGAGTTCATTAATTCTCATGGCCTCTAACTGAGACAGTTTGAGACTAGTCTCAAAATGATATCTCCAGTTCTAAACTCTACAACATTATTCTCCACAAGCCACATGTTTGTATCTTGCAGCTTACAATTCATCATACCCAAGAGTAAGTTCAATATTTCTCTGCCTATATCACATTTTATCCTCACTACCTCTGTTAACATTACCTTGTTTTGAGTCACCCAGCTAGAAACCTTGAAAAAATTCCTGGTGATATCAATAATACCTGTGTTTATATCAACCCATAGTTTATAATCAACAAATCTCTCCACACCAGCATTAAGACGCAGTGAGCGACAATTTCCTGCTCACTTCAGTCCTGAAAATTTTGCTGATCATATTTCCTACTGTGGATTCTGATCTCCACCAAATCTTATGAGTTTCTCACCTCAATGATCTCTACATGGCCTCACTTTTACCTTTAGATCATCTTCTACTCTTGGCTCTTAGAGCCTGTTTCCATGGTGATGTTCTTGGCTACCTTCTTAGCTTGGATTTCTCCCTGTGTGGCTGTGTTGCCTGGGTTAGCACTGTACAAATTCTTCTCAAGCTCCTACACTCCCCTGAGACCAGATTTCTTGGAACAGATGTCGTGGTGACCCTCCAGCTGTATCTGCCCACCCCTAAGAGCAAGCACTGGACTGATTCTATTTATAAAACATTTCTAACATCTTTGTCCTCCTCTCTATTCCCTGACCAGTCTTAATCCAGGATTTTATTTTATTTTGCCTGGAACTATTGTAATAATCCCTCCCTCATCTTTCCTTGTTTCCACACAGCCAGCTGATTGCATTCATCCCCTGCTTTAAAGTCACTGCATAATTTCTCCTTATTGCCAATAAACGAATAAATCTGCACTCTTTGCCTTCCTTTTTTTTCTTTGGACTAGGAGTTGAACCTAGGATCTTATGCTTGCCAGGCAGACCCTGTGCCACTGAGCTACATCACCAGCCCTGCACTCTTTGTCTCGACACACAAATCCTTTCACTGGGTCCCAGGGAACCTTCTAGACTTTTCTCTAACCAGCTTGTCTCTCACAGACTTTCTCCTACTCTTAGACCTTCCCATATTATTTCATCTAATTTGTTTCTTGTCTGTCTTAGTGTGGTGTCTCTCTACCCTTCTCTCTGTCTCCATGTCCCTCTCTCTCTTTCTATCTCTGTCTCTTTATCTTTCACAATACATGCACAAACCATTCTGGATAGATTGGCTTTCTGATTCCCTTGCCTATCTTGCTTACCCAGAAGTTCTTGAATGTGTTGCCCCAAATTCTCTGACCTCTCTTGCTCACGGATGAAGGTCTTCCTTTCATGTGAGTTCTTTTAATGACAGCATCTAATGTTTTGCATTATAGTCATGCATCCACATAGCAATTTTCTCCACTCTCCACAACCGTGCAGGCTCTTCAAATGCAGAGGCAAGTTTTTCCCTCACAGCTTGCAGGTCCTGTGCCTAAGGAGTGGGAAGCATTCCATGACTGTCAGTTGGTTGACCAGAATGGCTCCTTTCTTTCTGATCACTCTAACAAATGGTGGCCAGAGACCCAAATTTGTTCCACCACCTGCTTTTGTAAGTGAAAATTTTCTTAGAATGCAGCCACTACTATGCAGACTCATTATCTATGGTCTTTTTCCATGCTTCGGTGATAGTGCAAGTAGTTGCAGCAGAAAGACAGTGAAGTCCACGAAGCCTAAAATAGTTATTATCTGGACCTTAAAACTTTGCTTGACCCTTGCTTTGGGCCACTGAAGTGTTCTTATGAAATGTTTAATGCAATTTTTCATATAAAAGTAAAATTTTCATTGTTGGTATCGCTGCTCCAAATTTGTTCTAATAGAAACAGGCATGCTGGTTCCCATGCCTTTAATGGTACCAAGGGTGGAAAGTTCCAGTAAATGAGAAAAAATAATAATTTCTGTCCAAGAATCTCTCAAACTACTCATGTCCTTCTCTGGGAGCTCTTTTCTGTGCCACTAGGCACTTTTTTATTTTTTCTTTTGGAGCCACTGGATGGTTTGGGAAAAAACTTGCTATAGAAGCACTGGTTTAGAAGATTTAAATAAAGCAAAACATTTCTCTGGGGAAGTATATTAAAAACCATGTGTGCTTATGATGTTCCCCAGCCCAGACTCAGAAGTTTAAAATAATCAGCCTTTGCCACTGAGAAGAGGAAACTTGTGGGTCGAGGCGGGAAGAGGCATATTCAGGGAGCGCCTTGCATCCCTCTACGTTACTTTGGCAGGGTGTTAATAGGATTACCTACGCTTCACTGGGAGAACGCTTGGCCCCGAATATATATCTAGATCTTACCTGAACACCCAAGGAGAGTTTCTTATATCATAAACATCACAGAGCCCTTGCATAGATGTTAAAACCTCGGGTGCCTTTGTTGTGGTCCTTAATTCTGCTAATCGCCCTAGGTAAAGATTAGCTGCTCTTGTCAATTTAATTCAACTTCAAACAAAGCAACAAGGTCACTATTTTTTCTCTCCTCTCTCTCTCCCTCTCTCTCTTTGCCAGCAAGCAGGATTGAGTTGTCATGTAGCTCTAATAGGCAGCGCGGGGAATCGTTAGTCCACCTCAACGCCCTGACTGATGGGCACTTCACTTCAATCATCTGCCTGTCCAGTAGTGGCCCAGTACTATTGACACTGTGTCAGCTGCGAGGGAAGATGCCTTAATCGGCCACGACACCCTCTGCATTGATTTGACAAGTTGCTATAATGACCTTCTTGTTTTTCTGAAGGATTACTGTTTACTCGGGAGGTGCTGCTGACTAAATGTACTGCATTGTCATGGAAACGCTGCCTCCCCACCAGGCTTGGGTGGAGGGTGACATTGATAGGAGACTCTGAATATTTCAATGAACTGGTCTGTCCCAACAGTACTAATTCTAGCCCATTAATCAGACCTACTCTGGAGAGTCAACTTGAATTAGAGACCATCTTTGTTGGGTCCCCTATAAAAGACCATTTGCTACAAAGCTCATGATGCTTCCAAAATTCATATTTGGGTTTTCTGTAGGGTAAAGGATGCTGCCCACTGGGGCCACCACCTGGACTTTACGGCCATTTATCTTTTTGAAAGACGCTGCCTTGGAAGAAACCACACTGCACTGACAGTGTGTTAACACCATTAGATGTATTAATAAGAATTGCCCTGTGAATGTTAGCCATTATTCTTATCCTATTTCACTGATTCCAAGATAAATAATTTTCCCATCCTAACATTTCAGAAATGGGGTACATCTTATAAGTCAGTCGCAGTTTATATTTGTTGGCCATCAAGTGGCAGTTATGACATAGCTGGGAGAAAGCCTTCCACTGACACCTCGATGCAACAAAACAGCAACATAAAACTGTCAAGGATTCAGCCCTGCAGAGTTTTGCAATGAGTGCTTTACACAGATTGCTTTTTTAATCCTTGAAATCTTACACAATTACAGACCACGTTGTTTTCCCACGTAACAAGAAATCCTGATGCAGGAGGTTGCCGGCACCATTCCCCTGGCGCAAGGACATCAGAGCAAGGTCTCAGCAGCTCTCGCACCTTCTCCTCGTGGATCCAAGGCAGCTGCTGAAGCTAAAGATATCATTTCCTAATTGCAGGTAGAAAATGAAACACAGGCAAAAGAGTATGCTTTTCAGCTGCATCAGCCCCTACAAGGGATTGGATAAGGTTTCAGTGAGTTGCCAGGGGTTCCAGTGTCCACATTTAACCCCCGTTGTGAGGTGTGAACAGGGCGGAAGTGGTCCTTGGTATTTACAGGTAGGGCTTTGGGGTTGACTAGGATTAGATGAGGTCATTGGAGTGGAACCTCTGTGACTCAACACTGGTGGCTTTATAAAAGGAAGAAGAAAGAGCACAAGGGACGTGCATGTGCGCTCTTGTTTCTTGCCATGTGATGCCCTGCACATGCTGGGACTCTGCCAGCAAGAAGTCCATCATCCCTGAATATCCAGAACTGTGAGATAACATGAGCATCCAGCCTCAAGTATTTTGTTCTAGCAATACAAAGTGGGTTAACACAGCCTCCTTGAAAAGGATTGTTCTACTTTATTATTAATGATTTACACTTGCACATCAGCCCTCCCTCTCTGTAAGGGAGACTGGGGCTTTTCAAGACATGGCCTATTGCTACCCGTACCAAAATTAGGCTTATGTTAGCCAGAAAGAAGAGCAGGATGGATATTAAGTAGACAACTCAAGGCTCTCTCTTACTCGTTGTGCAGGTAATAAAAGTTAAAGCTTACAAGGTGAACACTATGGAGATGGTCTGTCCTTAACTGTATTAAGAAGAATTTGCATTTCTCAGATCAGCTCTGAATTGCAAAGTGTTGAACACCTCGTCCTTCCCTTGGTCTGACCAAATAAATATTGGTGTAAGGATAAGCAGGCTTTGGGTAAAGATAAATGAAACTTACAGAGACTGGGTAACTTGACCCCATTGTCACAAGGCTATCTTACCCAACATTAAAGTACTGTGCATTATGCCAGGAAAAGTTTATGTTCAGTGACAGTGTTGATGGCATATTTATTTCCTGCCAAGGGTCCAGCTAGTGGCCACGAGCAGAACCCATTTTTGTAGGTATCTGTTGTGTGTTTGGTGTTTATTAAGTGTGCAAAAAATGCCTGGCTGCTTTTCTGAGACTCTTAAATGGAGACCCTGTGTATATCTTTTGCTGCCTATTTTAAGACTTATTAGCCATGGAAGTATGTTATCTCTTGGGGCCTTGTTGATGCATAAGTTCCCTGAGAAAATCCTAAACAGCCTCTACTATAATTTTAGAAGCTGCTTAGGGCTGAAAAATTAACTGAAGCCTGGGTGGTGCAGTAAAGGATCGGAGGCTTCTACTAAGTGTGTTGAAATTGAGCAAGATGATTATCCAAGTCAGGTCACTCAGATAGGTGCTCGTGAGTTGGAGAGGTGGTTTCTACTTCTTGACCCCATCCTCTATGGTAGATTCTCTGCCTCTCACCCAATTCTGCACCTCTGAAATCTCTCCTGCCTCCCAGATAACCTTCTCTGAAAACAATGCAATTGCATAGACAGGAGTATCCCAAGATTGCAAGACAGGCATAGCAAGAGAGGGCTCCAAAACATCACTTGAGAACCTGGATCCAGAAGGGTCTAAGTCTACGGATCACATCACTCATTTCAAACTAGATTAAAGAAACACAAAGAATTCATTGTCTGGTTTAACTAAAAAGTCTCAATTACTTTCAATAAAAATGATCCTAATATTTCAGGAATGACACATTATTGCTAAATAAAGCAGAGCCACAGCCAACTGAAAAGTTTATTATTATTTGTGGGTGCTGGGAATCAAACGCAGGACCTTATGCTTGCAAGGCAGACACTGTGCTACTGAGCTATCTCCCTGGCCCCCAACTGAAAAGTTCAGAGGAACGTAAACAAGGCAGTTATCTAAGGCTACTTAAGGACAAGTATCACATGAGTTGAAAGGAGAGGTCCCAAGATGAGGTCAAAAACGCACAGGATGAGATCCATCCTTCCTATCTATCTATCTACCTGACTATCATCTGCCCATCCGTCTGTCTGTCTCTCATGTATCTGGATCACTAATATTATAGTTGATCTTTGGACATACATTTATACAGATATAGACACAGACACAGACATAAATACATGGTATTTATCACATGAATGCATGTGTGTATGCACAGGGGTACATACATTATATATAGTCATTTTTCAAATCTACGTGAGTCCTCACTTGACTGAATAGGAAGTGCTTTTAGGCAAACTTCAGTTTTCTGAAGGTCCCATCATTTCTTTTCTGAAGGCTCCACATTAACACAAAGGTGGCACTGCCACTACAGTGGCGTAAAGGTCAACGAAGATTCTCGTGTGTGCACTGTGGTCCAGTGACCAGCGGCAGACTCTGCTCATCCTTTTCTCCCCTCAGAAACCCAAGAGCTGCTCGGTGTTCCTAGCTCTTATAACCACTTTTTCACAGTTTCCTTTCCTGTGTTAAAACGTAATTGCTATGTACATTGGAGTAGAATCTATTGGTTCATCCTTATTTGACTATTTTATTGGAGAAAAAATCTATTGGATCATCGTTGTTTAATGTTTTGACTCTTATATCATGTATTTATAAATATTTTCATAGAGGGAGGCAGGCATATTTCATGTGCCACACCAGATGTGCCTTCTGTACAGGGTATTAGCAAGCACAACCCAGCAGAGAGGCAGCGTTCAACTAGGCCGTAAGAGACTGCATTAAATAAACACCAAGATGACAGACTGTAACAGTGATTCACTGTAGAATTGCTAATAGGCTCTACATTATCTGCTATCCCCATAGTGCTACCACTGAGTCAAATTAAAGGATGAGGGAAGTTAGATTTCTGTGTCACCTTAAATTGAAACATGTTTCAAAGTGCTATTTAAGCATAATAGAAGAATACCTATATACCATCACCTGTTGGCAAGGTGATGCGTGAAGCCAGGATAAATGGGCAGTCAGCTGGAGCAGGGACTAATCAGCACTTAACAAGCTGGGGGCCTGACATTCATCAGGCCATGGGAGAGGGAGAAAACATTGGCAGTCCTCCTCTCGACGGCTGGGGAGGGGAAAAGTTTATATAGTCTTGTGAACCCAGATCTTACAGGAAGAGTCCCTTTCTGCACCAACATGAGTTGCAGTGGTCAGGAGCATCAGGAGACTGTAAGCCGGCAAGCACAAGGTCCTGAGTTCAATTCCTGGTACCAAGAGAAAGAGATACTGCCAGTCACCCTCCCTCCAGCCCCCACCCCTCCATCGTTTCAGATCGTCTGCCAGAAGGGTCAAGGTACTCATGAAGCATAGTTCTTGGCAGAAGAAAAATCAGTTTCTTCATGTTTCAGAGCTGTAACACCCACTTTTTTTTCTTCATATGAACAACTGTTTGGATGAGGTTTTCCTGATCTGAAATGAGGCTTGAAATTTATCATTATGGCACTGTTGGGAGGTGAGGCCCTTCACAGTTAAGACGAGGCTCTTACAAGGAATCCGTGCCTTTCTCACAAGAGCCATGTGTTATGAAGCAAGCCCACCCCCATGCTTTGCCCCTTTTGTACACACTTCTACTTTCTGCTATGATTTGCAGCAGCACAGAATCCCCACCAGATGCTGAGCCAATGCTAATGTCCTGGTTTTAGACACCTCACTCTCCAGAAATACAAGCCCAAACAAACCTCTTTCCTTTATAAATTACCTAGCTCCAAGTATTCTGCTGTAGAAACAGACAATGACCTAAGACAATATCCAACAATGGTTTTGTTTTTCCCTTCAGTTATTTGTTTTCCTATCTTGATGAAAGATCAAGGTAGTAATAAATAACCTATTCTGTGGGCACACTTGCTTATTAAGAGGAGTCATGTGGTGATCTAATAGCTTCACACTAATGAGTGCTGTCCATAATGGAATTGGACTCTCGTGAGCAGATCATGGAACCTTCTCATTCCTCTCCAGGCTCTCTGCAGAGACAGCTACCTCTATGGTCTCTATAAGGAGCCTTTATCACAGAAACAGTCATACTCATGTGACTGCACAGAAACTCATGTGTGTTTATTAGTCTTAGGCAACAGAAGAAGCTAGAGGTTAGTCTAACCTAGAGTATATTCCTCAAGAGAAGATGGAGGAAGGACCGATAAATGAGCGGAAATCTGACTTGACCTTCATATCAAAAAATCACTTTACTTCTTAGAAACAACGAACACTGTGTAGTCTGGTGGGATTCTGAGAAGGAAGTGACCTCCTAGAGAACTCTATAAAATTCATATGCTCCTGTGTTGCTTCTTCTGAATCATTCCCTTTCACTCACTAGTTTTAAACCTCACATTCCTGCCTCTCAGCATTACCTCTGTTTCTCAAAGTGACAACAGGCTGTTGCCTGCAGACCTGGAGACATTCTCTCCTCCTGCCTCTTCACCTGGAAATCTTTCAGTCGGACCATAAGTCTCACTTTCTGCTTTTCCTGCTTAGAGTAATCTCTCTAAGCCAATGGAACTCAGCATGTGATGCCCAGATCAGCAGCACAGATCTGCGTCCTACAGAACTTGTTAGAGGGACAGCTCCTTGTGGCCCTGCCTTGCTTATCCATTTCAGAACGTGGAGACAAATGGCCAAGCAGTTTCTGTCCATTATAAGGTCTCACCCATTGCAATAATATCCTTCAAATCAGTCTGTGTGCCTATTCCCTCACAGTCCTTTGTGCTCAGGTGGTCCTTGTGGAAGTTACTAACACATAGTACAGGCTCGATACACATCTACTGAGTGTGCAAATGATTCTGAAGTGAATGAGAGGCAGACTCGTATGACAGTCAAATGTCCAGGCTCTGGAGCTAGGTGGCTTAGGATCATATTGTGGAGGACACTCCTGGTTATGTGGCCCAAGAGAGTTACTCAGCCTATCTATTTCTTGGCTTAACAGAGATAGTAATGCAATGGCACAAGGAAACACTGAAACAACACCCAGGAGTTGGAGGCAGATTAATTTACATCAACAGGCACTGGTTGGGGTCATTCCCAAAATACCAGGCCTTGAAGATTCAGGGAGAAAGGTTTTTATAGAATTGCACAGAGCAAGTATAAAGGCAGAGTATTTAGCTGTCTTTGATTGGTTCTTACAATATGCATCACAATGACCAGCTATGCATCGCAGTGACTAACAACTTTGCTTCTAGGAAACAAAAGTAACAAGGGCTGTAACTGAAACTGCTACCTGGGCAGCTCACAGACTGAAGTAAACTGGCTGGGAGGGCATTTTCTGCTACAGTAATGGCCCCAGTGTCATAGGCTTGGTACATGAATTCGGATACTGCTGAAGTACTTTGAATAAAGCATGACATCTAGTAGGCACTCTATATTACCAGCACAGAAAACGACTTCAGTTCTGATGTGGAAGTCAAAGTCAGAGGGATTTGACTGGATTCTGCCTTGGCACGTTTCAACACAGTGTCTAAAGAAGAGCTCCTTTGGTGAGGTTTTTCACACAAGTAATTGTGTTACTAGATTGGAAGCAGAGGCATTATGGGTGAGGTTTGCTGAAAGGGCTCTCAATTTTCCCCGTCTCCTCTTTCTTTCTCCAAAGCCCTTTCTTTCTTTCTCTCTCTCCTATTTCCTGCTCCTATCTCCCCCTGTATTCTTTTGTCTTTTAGTCCATCTCCCTCCTCTGTGCCTGCCATTATTCTACTCTGAAACTCTTCCTTACGCCTCTTGCTCTCTTGTCCCCAAATGCTTCAGAACTATTACAATTGATTTCTGCCTGAACTTTTAAATACCACATAAACTTTGAGATGGACAAAAGTTATAAATCGCTTTCCACCACCCATGGCTTTTAGTCCAAATGAACATACTGGTAAAATGTCAAGGCAAAGGGGATATTAGTGCAATCAAAGCCCTCAAAATCATTTTGTTCACCCAACTTAAGAGTATGTCCTTGCTGTGCTTTTTTGGCAAAAGTTTGTTATATGACTGAGTATAAAGCAAAGGCAGGCAGAAAAGGGGCCATCTCTGAGGCTTTGGGTACCTCATCCTGGCCACCTGAATGCCATAGGGCCCAAGGTACACAAGCTGCAGCTAGCTGGGTTCCTTACTCCTTTCCAATTTGCATGAAGCTCAGAGGGAGCCTGTAGGAAGAGCTGCCTTCAAACTGTGATCTCATTGTGCCTAGAGGCTGGGCCAGCCTCCTCCAAAGTGCTAACGGGAGGGTCCTCAGGTTTGGTGGGATTTGGGCCAAGAGGACTTTGGAGACTCCTTCAGTGTGGAAATTGTGTAATTGTGTTACACCCTCCCAATCGCTTCTCGGCCTTTTGGCTAAGATCAAGTGTGTTACACCCTCCCAACGCTGAAGCTGTGGAGTCAGTGTTAATATCAGCACCTTCTTAGTCATCTTGTAAAAATGTCTGCTAAGGGTTCCAACTTAGCCCTGGTACCTTTTGATGCATAAAAAAGGAGAAAATCTCTCCCTCCAAAGAGGCCATGAACATGAAGGCATTGCCCATCTGAGGCAGGTGACAGCTTGGGTGAGAGTGCCACTTTCTAGAGAGAGAAGTTACAGTGGCAAAAGATCATTCCCATCTTTGTCCTCTCAACAGACAATCCCTCTGCTGTTTGGGGGGATGTATGTATCTCTTTCCCTAAAAGTCAAATCAAACGTGTGTCCCTGATCTTACTGCCGGCCACACAGGTGACTCCTGGCAAGGCAGGAAAAGAAAAGGGCATTATCTTCTCCTACCTCTGACTCACCTTCATTTCATGGAGCTCATGCTCTCCCTCTCCATGTCACTGAAGATGTTATTTATCGATCCTGCTGACAGCAGCAGTAGATAGCGCCTGGGCTGTTTTACATCGCTGATGAGAAGGCAGGCTCCATAACTCATCAGGCCCCATCTGACTCCCCGTCAGTCCTCTCCCTCTTTTTCTCTTCTGTATCTCATTACAGAAGCAGGATTAATACACATGGACAGAAGAGAAATGAGTCCAGCTGCTCTTTGGGCTTTTGTGGGGAGGCAAGCACCCTCAACAGTTCCTTAAGAAAATTGACGGACAGGGCAGTCACACTGTCGTCTGTCTGCAAACCCTCATTGAGGCCCATTAGCTGTGTGCTGATCATGTTAGACGGGGGAGGAGGTATCACACAGCTGGCTTGACCCGAGATTTAGGGGTTTGTGTAGGGAAAGAGAACCCCTCCTGCCTCCCTTCCTGACCTGGCTGCACAGTTTGTGGGCTGTGGGCATCTTGAACAGTGGAATAAGCATGACACCTGCTCTTGGAATGCCTCTTTTACTAAGATTTAGGGGGTAGATGTGTACTAAAATAAACACGTATTTACCTTAAAGTTGAATGTAAATAGGCATGAATTTTAATGAGAAACTTCAAAGAAATTTCATCTATTATTACGATGTGTGCCTTGAGCTATTCTTCACACCCTCAGTGACAGGCAATCACTCTATTCCTGATTCGGGGCCTTCCCGTATGAAATACTCAGCAACTAGCCCACCTCTTTATCCTGGAATTCATCCCAGATGGACAAGGGATTTATTTCAGAGGAAAGAGCTTCTGCATGCATGGCTATGACTGGAGGATACTCACCCCAAGATAATTTTCCGGTCCCAGACATTTTTTGGCTGGACCTCAGGCCAATCACTGCACAAGCCCTCCCCCCGCCCCGCATCACCTTCTCTGTGTGACTGGGATTATGGTACCTGCCTGCCTGGGTCTGTGTGAGCATCAGATGAAATAAAGAAGAGAACTATTTGTTAATTTTTGAAACAGGATTTTTCTGCAGCATGAAAACACAGTGAGCACTGGTTTCTGATGGCAGGTACATCCGGAAGGAATGGGAAAGCTCTGAGTACTGTAGATGATTCCACCATGTAGACCACAATCTGCCTCATCACTGAACACCTGCTAGTTGAATTACAGTCAGATGCAAGGAAATACAAAGGCTATAGTTAACTCTGACCTAAGGAACTCGGTATCTGTCAGAGAATTAAACAAATGCTTCTAATGCCCAATGACTAGAAGGCAATAAGCTGCAAGAATATCCAGTCGTGGTGGGTTTTCAGTCTTTGTTGTGAAAAGACAGACAATCCAGAACTGGTGGAAAAATGCATGTAATGCCAGCACTCAGGGAAGATGAAGGAAGAGGACCACAGGTTCCTACCACATGTAGGCATATCAGCAACTCAGTGAAACCCCGTCTCAAAAAACAAAAGACAAACTTTTATGGAGGCCTAGCATGTGCCAAGCACCTCTCTAAAACAATCTGAATTATGTTCTTGAAATCACATAACAAAAATACACTACTTAACTTCATTTTTTAACCGAAGAAATAAAGGAAGAAATTTCCTTCATGTTTTAATTGGAAAATTGAGGCTTAATGAGATGGAAAAAAACTTGCCTATGACCCTACAGTGTTTGGAGCCAGATTTCTTTGATTTTATAGCCACCGTCTACTGGGGACCTGGAGCCACACAGGGCAGGGTGGTACCAGACAGCTCCCATTCACTGTCACATGGGGGAGGGGACCCAGATTCCTCATTCGGTCTCAGTGTCTTCATTTCAGATAGATTTATTTAGATCACTTCAACTCTGGGATTCTAGACACTTCTGTGAAAAGGTAGAAAGGCAGATTTAAACTTCCACTCTCCTGAGAACTTTTGAAATTTACTCTAAATGGAACGAAGAAAAATGTCATCAAGCCCTAAATTAGGTCTCATTTATCTCTCAGGAGATGATATCTTTTATTTTGGAAAACTAAAGAGAGGATGAAAACACCCATAACTCATTCAGTGCTTTAAAATAAATGCTGAGGAGCTATATTTTTATTTACAAAATATATAACCTTATATAATCTATAGTGACATGTAATGTATATTTATATGGCATACAAGTACATAGTGAACAATATTAGTATATTTATAATCAGAGAAATACTTATCATTAATCTTTATTGGTAGTATTAATACTTTTTGATTTTGGGTCGACACTTACTTCTCTCTTGAAAGCTTGAAAAATCTCACCTCGTTCTCCTTTCTTCCTCCTCCTTTAAGTGGCTGTTCCTTGGCTCTCAGCTGTTTCATAGTTCCTAACTTCGCTTAAAAGCGTTTCTAATTTCTCACATTGAAAAGTGGATTGCAAATGAAGTTTAATATGGAATGTTTTGTACCACGAAAACTAATGCCCCATTTTCCCCCCTAATGAATGCCAAAATCATCACAGACTCAAGCCTCATGAATAATGTATATCATCCAATTAAGTGCAAATGCTGCTCAGTTCTTGCCACTGGTATGTGATGCCAGTTTGGGCCTTAGAATGGGCACCGAGGCTGGGGAAGGAAGTGGGCTCCGAAAGACTCGTGTGGTTGGGTGTATGTGTATCTGACAGCTAAGCCCCCACAACCTCTACCATGCTCATTACGTCCTGGGAGTTAAGCCACCCATGCTTGAGTTCACAGAAGAGATGTGAGAATTTTTCCAACCATAAATAGAACGCCTCTCAAATTTCTAAATCCCCAAACCTGCTTCTTAATAGAGAAGGAGCTCTGGTTGGTCACCCTGTCCTGTGCTTGCCAAACTGTCAATTCTAATTGGCTGGCAGACAACCCCCACCCCCATACTCCCCATGCAGCACTGCTTCAGATAGGCAGCCTCTAGAGGCCTCCTCTCTAAGGAAGCTACAGCACTGACTTTGTGGGTGGCTCGTTTTCTTCTTTTAGCTCATGATTAAGATGCTGTGTTCACCAAGAGATCCTAGAAGTCCTTTTGAGGCTGCTGAACTAGGTGGGTTCTTGATCTGCTTCTATCAAAACCACAGAGCCAGGAAGATCTAATACCACGGCACACACCCAGGAAAGGGGCGGTTTTACATTTCTGAGCCTCAAGTACCTCATCAGAAATAGAAGACAGTAACAATGGTTGTACCCAGAAGGGACTGCTTAACTCAAAACATGATTTTGTGTACATGTGAAGAGCCATGCAAATGTTAGTAATTACCCCCTTTGCTCTGAGTGTATAGACTGCCCCACAGCTTCATGACTGGACATGACAAATCTCCAGGGCTTGGGCTGGCCTGATCTTGATTAATGTTGTTCATAAAAATATGCATCCATCAGGCTTTCCATTTGTAGCATTTAGTTGTGCCAAGTAACAGTGAGCCAGTGGTTGCTTAAAATTATACCGTCTAATAATGAATGCTGGAGATGAATTTTTTTTTTCAGGCTGAAATCTCTTCTTATAACTCAGGGCTGATGAGTGCTGCCCTACATTTCTCGATGGATCCAATTTAACACCAGACGAAGCAGTGACTCAGACTAACTTAAATATCTCAAGACGAGTTTCACCTTTTCCTCGGAGGCCGTATCAGTTCAATTGCATAAGTGCAAATTTATTGAAAGTGGTTTGGTGCTTAGCTTTCCTCTATTGGCAGTAATGGAGTTTAAATTTATAGCAGGCTGATGAATTTCAGATAAGAGAACCATTACCTTACAACAACATTAAGGAAAAATATATAACTCCGACTGCTGAACCTCGTATGCGCATTGTTTGAATGAGGGGAGATGGATGAGGTAGGCTGACATTTGCAAATGCAGTTCCTTTCCATCCTCACCGTGCTAGCCCAGGAGTTTGAAAGCATGGCATATTCCAGAAAGGGCTCGGGATAGCAGTGCATTACAAGTGCTTTATAACAAGATAGCAGGAGTAGGAGATGACCTAAAGGAGGGGGATTTTTCTTTCTCTTTAGTAATATAATTGAAGGTGTCTTTTGGCAATGTACCAAGCCTGGAACAGACCTTGGGTCATTCATTTGGTGCTTGTAATGTGCCCCTCCTGTGGGTTATTTTCCTTTTACTACAGGCTTTGTCTTCCCACAGGGTGGGACTCTGGCTGAGTAGACATTAAAATGAAGGATGCTTCAGAGAGGCCCGGAATGTCCTGGACTTCTCCATTATCTTGAGGCTCGGGGTGTGGACACTAAAAATGATGAAATATTGAAATAGGGCTAAGAAAGTCCTGTGATGTGTTTTTTTAAACAGTGACACCAAAGCACACAAACTTTTTATATGAAAACATGCAGTATTATTGTACTGTCCACAAGATAATCAGAATTGATAAAATAAGGATTACAGACAGTATTTTTCTATAAAGGAACAGAGCTTTCTCACTAGGTGATGAACTTTGCTTTGCTTTCCAACTTGGCAGTTGCATCTCAGGGTTATGTGAATAGCTTCATTTGGTGATAAAGTCTGACTGTGTTGTCTTTTGTAGGTTTGTGGAGCTAACACCCTTCATGCTATCTCATTTCTATCGCATTCTCCTAAGTCTTAGCCAGATAGATAAACATTTTTTTTTAAGTTTAAAAGAATGGTAGATACATGTGGTGATAGATATGTTAATTTAAGCTTTATTTAATCATCCCATAATGTATACATAAATCAAAACATCACACCATGCCTCATGATTATAGGCAGACTTTATTTGTCAGTTAATAATAAAATTTTCAAAGAAGTGTTGAAAAATGTTTTATCCCTGGGCAAGTTGCTCTGGGTCTTATTCTCTTGGTGTACAGGATATTGACACATGGATCACAGGGCTAGAGGTCAAGGGATCTCAGAGCTGCAGTGGCCCACAATGGATCCCAGCCCCAAAGGCCAGGAGAAGAGGGCCGGTTCTTGCTGCTTTTTGAGGAGAGAGCAGGTTTCCAAAGAAAGTGCTTGGGGTGGGGGTGGGGGTCAGCGCAGTCCTCTCTCAAGCTGAGTGAGGGCCCTTCTCTGGGTGCTGTGGGCTCTGAACCAACCACTGCTCTCCCTGAGGATGAGAAGAAATGGGACAGCAGGCTCTTTCGTTCCCTCTCATCTCCCGGAGTTCCTGACAGCATCCCTGTCTGAAGGGATTAAGCTATGAAACTGCCTCTGTCGTTGCTGACACCACAGCCTCTTGCAGGCAGGGACGGAGGAGAGGGCTTCCCTAATCCTCGTGTGTGTGCCGTCGCTGCACACATCGGGTCATTTCTGTGTGCTTTACACTTTGCTCTAGAATATCACAGGAAGCCTAGTGCTTAAAGTGCATTTAGCTTTAAGAGAAAAACCTCAGTTTTTCTGTAAATAACAACAGAGGGATTTGGGCTGAATGAGACATTCATTTTGAGGTTACACATGCAGCACATTTGAAAGAAAAAAGGGCTGAATTCAGATAGTGAGTCATTTATTTTGAAAAGAACTGGCTATTAGTTGAACTCGGCAAAGTCTGAGTGAAATTAAATAAGCAAACAACCTGATGTTTTGCCAGCAGTTTTCTCGCTAACAAATGGCTTTTGTTGTGGCCCCATCTTAGAGCAGTTGATACTGTCATCCTGGGCTGAAGCGAGGGACTACGGGTCCTTGTTACAGTGGCTCAATAGACGAGACCCACGTGGATGAGGCAGCCATTAGTGGAGAATAGTATTTCAGCAGCCAGTGGTAGAGCAGTGGCCAGCGCAGCTCCAAAGAGGTTAATTAAACTTCAGTTTGGGGTCTCTGGGCTCTCTCTTCTAGGTTTATTTTTCTGATGTGAAGACAATGAGTACAGAGCAAACTAATAAAAACAAAAGTAGCAATGACACCCTGTTTTTTTCATGGACTAACACAGTTTTAAAGGTGGGAGAAAAACAAAAGACTGTTGAATTCAATTACTAGCTCAGTTTCCTTATTTTGGAGATGCGGAACGCGAGGCCTGCCTGCGGGGAGGACTCCGCTGTCTTCCTGGGGCACAGATTCCGGCTGCGCCTCTTTTGTGTGTCTCTGAGCTTCCGGACTAGGAAGGAGAGATTACTTTTTCTGGCCCCATTTTTAATTTTTCTCAAAACTCATAAAATATCATTAGAGGGCTTTTTAATTTTTTCTGAAAAGCAGGAAATCGTAAGATTGATAAATAGTTTAATGTGAACCTGATGGCTTGATTAATTAATCACCAAGCTGAGGAACCACTACAATTCATATGTCAATTCAGACTATTTTCGGGAAATGATTTGAATCAATTGCTAATGAAATTGAGAAATTTAGGAGCCGCTTTCTGACTTCCAAATGACAGGGCTCATATTTAACTCAAGGGATGTGACAGTTAATGACAACATAAAAGTGCCATGAATTATTTTCCAGACCATGGGAAAATTACGCATCTCCCCATTGAAACAGCTAGCAGCTCATCAGCATGAAAATAAACAGCCTTAAAAAAAAAAAAAAAAAAACAGCCTTAATCACATGCTAGGAAATCTGTGATGCTGTTAAAAACGTAGCTTCCTTTGGAATAAACAAAGACCATAATCCTCGCAATGACTGTAATACTTCACAACCTCTTCCTTAGCACAGAGTGATAGGTGAACTCAGTGGGACTGATATTACAATTGAAAGCCTATGGAAAAAAACTATTGTGGGGCTTGTCGTTCTTCTATCCGGTTACTTTCAACCCTTACAGTTTCATTTTTCTTCCTTGCTTTAATTTGTAGGGTGAGTTTCCCTGCACCTTTTATGTTCAAAAGGGTTTTCTTTGTGTGTCTTGCCATAACTTTTCATTGTAAGCCAGACTTTTAAGGTAATTTAAAATTACATTTAGCTATAACAAGACAGTTATTGTGTGTTAATGAAATACCAATGGAAAGTGCACTGATCAATATTTAATCTAATTAAGGTGTATACAAAGCAATATTACTGTGTAATTAACTCAAAACAGCAGAAGGGTTCCATGCATGTTTAAATTTTTATTAATATATTTGTTAAGAATTTTTAGATCATGCTGTTTTATGGGCTTACTTGAGAGATATAAAATTAAAATGTTTGTCAAGATGCTACTGGAACAACTATTAAATGTGGCTCTTAATCATTTTAACAGTCCTTAAGGTTCTCAGCCAGTTCTAATAGTCTCACTGATGATGAAAGATGGTTTCGCCACCAATGAGAGTCCACATGTAAAACCAGCCTGGAATAGTATTTTAATTTTTTTTTTTATGTTCCCATATTGTTTTGCAAAGATGACGCATAGCATAGCTAAGACATGCAAGAAAGTTTGAACTATCTTCAATATTTTAAGAACATTCTTTAAAGAGCTAAATTTGCCCAAAGGAAAAAAAATATCGAACAGTAAATATCCCTGAATTATTCTAATGTGTCTCATGGGATTTTAATATCACAGCTTCACAATTGCTTTGTGAAATTCATTTCAACTTGTAGGGGAAGTGAACTTTGGTGGGATGGTTCTTAAATGAGGACCACATTTATTCTCACGACCCTTGGAGCTCCACACGTGCAAAGTGACAATCTGGGAAACATCTAGATGGAAGTCCTACGCTCAAATACAGGAACAAGCCACAGAGGGTAGAAAACAACATGGACAGTGTGGTGGAATAGCCACGTGTGCTAAGTAAAGGTGAAAAGTGAGTACAAGGTTGAAAACTAGAGAGTCAGCTCTCAGTATTTCAGGACCCCTTCGATCCTCAAGCTCGTTCAGCCCTTGTGCCATACTCCTTAAAGCTGCCTATTGCAAGTACAAGGAGATGCGATTGGACCCTGTCCCTGTGGTCTCTCTAGCTGTTGGAAGGCGCAGACACAAGAGACTTTTCATGATACGAATAAATATAAAGATCAAATTTGGTGACATAATGATTTTTACTGCAAAGACTTGTGTTACTTCCTTCAATCTTACCATTTTACTGTGGAAAGAACGTAGGAGTTGCTGGGACAATTTACTGTTCTCCGCCGTGCTTGGCATGTATGTCTTGCATAAGTGGCGGGCTGGCATTGCTCTATCTATCTCTGTGAATGAGGAGGTCAGGGATAACTCACCCTCTGACTCCCCATCACGCCTGTAAGTGATGATAAGAGTTCAGTCATCGGAGATTATATATGTCACATATTTTTCTACTCTCTCTGGAGGAAGGTTGCACCTGTTGAGGATGGTAGGAGAGACGAAAAAGCCACAGAAGTGTGGGATGAAGCTGCTCCCAGTAGAAGTAAACTTCTGAATACTTCTGTGTGGTTGTGTTGGTAATGGAACCATTGACACGTGCATGGCAGGCTAATAAGGATGGCTGAGAACGACCAACTTACTGCTGGTTTTCCATCTCCTCACTCTGCTAGACAGAAAATCTTAAGTCCAACCTTCTTCTTGTGTTATAAATCTTTTATAGTGAGTTCACATTTAGGCCCAAGTGACTGTTAAGGGAAGTGAAGAGAAGAGTCCCAAAGCCCTTTGTTCTATAGGCTCCTGTCTGAACTCAGTCTGATGACCAGGGCGAGGAGTCAGGGTGTTGGGTACCAAGCCAGATGGTAGCTTGCTCTTACGGGGGATACCTCACCAGCGCCGCTGTCAACTGACCCCGTCTCACACTCTCCCCACGTGGGAATGGGAACCAAAAACCCTGGAAGTGGTCAATGGTTGTCATATCAAAACTGAAAACTGAAAGATCCTTTGCCAATAAATGCAAAATAAAAGTTTAATCTAAAGAAAGGGGACTGAAGCAGAGCATACAGGTAGATACTTAGGAGAAGCTCCTAGTATAGTGACTTCTGGTTTCGATGTAATAAAACCGTTCTCATTGGGCTGTGATATTACTCTCAGCTGTTTCCTCTACAAGAAAAGTGGCTGTTTATTTTCTCTATCATTTCTGAGCCTTTCATTTCTATTATCAGTTTTATTGACACATATTTTATGTATAAAAATCATCAACTTTCAATGTACAGTTCTATGAGTTTGTCATATATGTGTGAATAGACAGATAAAAATGGACAGGCCTATACCAACAATCAAGATGTACCACAATTCCATCACCCTCCAAAGCTCCCTCTTGCACCTTTACATGTCGATCCTTTCCCCATTTCAGGCCCAGGCAGCACTGAATTACTTGCTGTCATCTTTGTTTCACCTTTTCTGGGCTTTTATTTCAAAGAGATCGTACAATCATATAGTTGTCTGCATTGGGCAATGCTTTTAGGCTCTAGCGTGTCATTAATTGTGTCTCTAGTTGATACTTACGTCGACACTTTGTAGAATTTCTCCAGTTGATGTGCCGCCTATGTTTATCTCTGGACCAATCCATAAACCTCTGGGTTTTCAAGGTTTGGGCTGTTATAATAGAGTGGATACAAACATTGAAGTACTAATCTTTTAGCAAATACATTGTTAAATCCCTTCAATATTCAGAAAGGGGAATGTCAGTGTGACTGTGAGCACTGTGTGAGCTGCCTTAGCTACCATCTTGTGCGGGTGCTCACACAGCAAAGTGTGAGAATTCTAGCTACTTTGTATCCCTATCAACACAGATTTTTACTGTTTCATTTTATCCATTCTACTGGCTGTGTAGTAGAATTTTATTCTGGTTTTAGTTTCTATTTTAAAGATGTTTACCATCTTTTCATTTCTTTGCCTAGTCATATATACTCTTTGATGTAGAATCTGATAGAATCCTTTACTCTTTATTTTAAAAAGCACTTTAAATATTTTATAGTAAAAGTTCTTTGTTTTGAATATTATTCCTTTGTTATATATATTCTGAAATTTTCCTCCTAGTCTATAACTTGTCTTTTCATTTTCAAGTTGCCATATTTCTTAATTTTGATGGTCTATTTCATTATTATTTTTGTTTTATGGTTCATGATTTTTTGTGTCCTATCCAGAAAGCCTTGCCTCCCCCAAAATCACAAAGATTTGCTGTTAGTTTTTCTAGAAACTACATTGTTGTAGTTCTTAACTTTATTTCTGTGATCCATGATGATTCTTTTGTTATATATGATGGGAGATAAGGTTTGAGATTCATTTCTTTCCACAGGAAGTGCGGTTATTTCAGCATCCTTTCTTGGGAAGAATTTTCTTTCTCCCATGTCGTATCTGTTGAAAATCAAACACATAAGTCCAACACTATTGCTAGCCTGTTTATTCCATTAAACTATATATTATTACAGTTTTGATTACTATACTTACTAATAAATCTTGCTAATGGGATATGTATTCCAATCATCAATGTTTTCAAAATAGCTTTGACCTTTATGGCATTTGCTTTTTAAAACATTTTTTAACCAATTTACCAATTGAAAAAATCCTGCTGGAATTTTGAAAGGTTTGAGGTTACATTAAATCCATAAATTCATTTTGGAAAACTTAATATAACATTGTTCAATCTCTAGATGCACAAACACTGTACAATTAGTTCTTTCATAGTATTTTACAGTTTTTAGTGTATGACTCTTATATAGATTGTCTTATATTTACCTGCAAATAGCTTATATTTATGATATTATATATGGTATTATTTCACTGCAATTTTCAATTGCTGATTACTAGTGTATAGAAATAGAATAGATTTTTAACTATTGATACATTGTATCATTAGAAATACAACTGATTTTTGTATATTGGCATTATATTCTGTATTTTGTTAAAATCATTTATTAGTTCATCTAGCTTTTTGTGGATTCCTTGGTTTTTCTATTTAGATGATCACGTTGTCTGAACATAAGAATAATTTTTCTTACTCCTTTTGAATCTATTCACTTGCACTTCTTTTTCCTTTCTTGCACTAGCTAAGATCTCCCATGTAATGAATAAAAACAGTGAGAACAGCCAGTGTAGTTTGTATCTGACCTTAAGGAAAAAGCACTGTCTTTTATCATTACGGATGATATCAGGAGTACACTTTTCTTCATGCTGCAGAATTTTCCTTCCCACAGCTTACGGCAAGGCAGAAACATAAGCAAGTGCGCAGGTATACTGTGTTCATGAATCTCAAGACTTGGCATCATTCATGTGTCAGTGCTCCACATGTTGAACTGCGGAGTTGAGGTAATTTCAATCACGTTTCTAAAAGATGATTTTGTAGAGATTGAAAGGACTTTTCTAAAATTTCCATGGAAATGCAAAGGTCCTAAAATGGTAAAAACAACTCCAAAGAAGAACAAAGTTAAAGGAGTGATATTATCTGACTTAAAGATTTTTTATAAAACCACAGACATAAGATGTTTACCATTAGGCTCAAGACTGGTGAACAAAGAAACCAAATATATAAACTAAAAATGGTTTCCCACATGTATAATTAGGTGACTTTCATCTTTTTTTTTTTTTTTTTTGCGGTACTGGGGATTGAACTCAGGACCCTGCGCTTGCTAGGCAAGCGCTTATTCCACTGAGCTATATCCCCAGCCCAATTAGGTGACTTTCAAAAAGGAGGAATTTACTCATAGTAAAGAATAAATAGTCACTTCAACAAACGGTGCTGGAAAAACTTACATCAGCCTGTAACAAAATTGAACTTCAATTCATATATTGGAATCTTTACAAAACTTAACTCAAAATGAATTATAGACCCAAGTATAATACCTAAAGTATGAACAGTTCTTAGATTCATCTCTGAAAGAAGAAACCATTTTAAAATTCTAAACTTGACTTCATCAAAATTAAGAACTTCCGCACTATACTGAATACTGTATTCTTTCAGGAAAATAGAGACAAGCCATATACTAGAAGGATACATCTATAAATTACATATCTTAATAAACTGCCTATATCCAGAATATAGAAAGAATGTTAAAATTTTTTCCATTAAGAAAACAAACAACATAATTTTAAATATAAACAAGTTACAATCAAGATAGAACAGATTTGGAAGAAGAAATAGAGGGAATATAAGGATGCAATATTATAAAAACTGACTAATGCTTTATAAAAATAAGCATTCTTATATTTCAAAGGATGACAGTAACAAAATACACACACCACTCCAAATGCTACAGTGACCTAGTATAAACACATCTCAGGGAATTAACAGTGAAAAAGAATATTGCAATACTTACCGAGAAGAAAGTGTTACCTCTTGTAGCAATTGCCGTAAGTTACTTCCTGACCTAATTTTAGTCCTAAATGCAATGATTAGAAAATAGTTGATACCAAGAGGCAACTGCCAAGCAACGGGTAGCAAAAGAATGAGTGCAAATTCTTCAGCTCTCAACTTTCATAGTAGCGTAGTTCTGAGGCAGCGTTATACCATTTCCCAGACTCGCCCAGGGCGATTAGGTCTTATTTTCTCACAGTAGGGATCAGCTTGATACATCACAATGTTTTGCACATCATCTCCTTTTCTGTCTTACTATCTCACCAGTGATTGCTGGGATCAACTCCCAAATAAACTACACATTTTCACATCTCTGCCTGAGAGTATGCTTCAAGAATTACAATTCACAACGGCTAAACCTTGGAAGCGCTGTGTATGTCCATCGACAGATGCATGGATCCAGCAAGTGTGCTTGATTTATACAGAATGTCCTCTTCTATCCGAAAGAAGGGTACGATTGAGTCATTTGTAGGCAAATAGATGCACCTTGTTAAGTGAAGTAAATCAGCTTAAATATTGTACAGTTTCTCTTACATGAGAAACCCCACTAAGTAAATAGCAAACTAAAAGGTAGATAGTAGGAAATGGGAAGGTAGATCTTTGGCAAAACAGAAAGGGACCAAGAGATGGAAGGGGTGCAGGAAGAGAGCAGAAGGGGAGGATATAAGAATAAAGACGTGCTATGTACATGAACCAGCTCTCCGTGAGAAATGTAATTACTATCGACAGCAAACAGGTACTAAGAAAAAAAGTAAAAGCTGAAAAGAAAGAATTTAGGTGGCACTAGATTGTATGTCATCAAGGGTAGGAGACACCAGAAGACAATGGATTCATAACTTCAAGGTGCTGAAGGAAATACTTTGATTCTGAGGTTCTATACCCACATAGGTTATGTTTAAAGTTAAGTCTGGACTCGGAGGTGATAAATTTAGACTGTATCCAAGATTAAACACTTATTAGAAGATGGACTATGTTGGGGGAAAAATTAATCCAGGAAGAAGTAGAAATACATATGAAAAAATATCAAAATGAGAAACAGTTGGGGTTCTTTCTAAGTAAGTATTTATTATGAATGAAATGAATTTTAGCAATAATGTGAACTAAAGATCCGGGTGTTGCCACATGGGCGTTGGTGGAGGCTGGGGTAAAGCGGAGAGGGATGAAAGGTCGCTATAACTGTCACGTTGCTCTGGAGGAAGTGTACTTACTCATTAACTGGTTGCAGACTTTAAAAAGGATTAGCATTATAATTAATGATAAAATTACTTCATAGAATGATTGCTTAATGATGCTTTGCCATAATAGCTCTTTAAAAACATACCATTTTCTGGACCTGGATCCTTTGCTTTTTTGTACAACTTTCGCATCAAAAAACACAAGGAATGCATACAACCTAAGAGGTGGTATTGCAGCATTACAGTTTCAAGAAAAGACACATTTGCCAATTTTCTACACACACTTGCTTGTCACTGAATATCATATGGATCAAATTTAAACTGCATGTTATAGCTCAATGAACCAAAACATTTTATTTGCGAATGTTTGGCAAGTAAGAAGGGTACAGAAAAGCTGCTTCTTCAACTCAAGAGCTATTGCATGCATACTTTTCCTGTGAGGTTCATGGGACTTTGGAATACACCTTTATTTCCTTATATAGATGCTTTTCTGTTTTCTGATTTTATTAGTAAGAGTTTCAGAACAAGAAACAACATGAACTCAAAAATGTGAACTAAGTGCAGAATGACGCTGCCCCGTATATCTTTCTACCAACTCCACTCTGATGGGGAGAACATTGAATTTTTCCCATTACCATTGACAGACATGGTCTTTCTGAGTTTAGTTCTGACCTATATGGGGTTTGAATGTCATTACCAAAAAAAAAGCCTGAAACTGAAATTCAAGTCCGTCCTCTGAGTAAACTGCTATGCTAAAATCTGCAGCAATGGGCATCTCCAGATCTCCAGAGAGATAATGGCACTAGACATTTGTTTATCTAGAGCAGAAGTCAATGGAAGCCATAAGCTGTGGAATCACTTACTTTGCTAGTAATTTTGACACATTTCTGCAGGCTGAGTGCTAACTAGCTTGCTCATGACAAATTTCTGGGGCCTGCAATCAAAGGACAACCCCCACACATTCTCCGGCTTTTGATCAACCCCCAGATGCTCACAGAGAGTGCAGGAAAAACCTTCTGTGGCTCTGAGAAGAGTGAAAGAAAAGCAGCAAGCATAACTGCTCCTCTTTATCCCAAGGACGTATTCTCCAAGGAGTAACACTTTTCCCAGAGAGCTGTAATGAAAACAAACTGAGAGAAGAGAAAGGGACTTCTCCCCACCGCAGTTCTCCTAGCCCTGTGTTATCTAAACAAAGCCTACAAGAAAGAAACCAAGTTACCAGGGGACAGAACTTCAAGGAAGTGCATTGGCCACTTGGTGGCCAGGGAAAGTAGAAGACAGGTATTCCTGGAAGAAGATGAAAACATCTGCGGTGCTCTGAGACCGAGGTCCGCCGGGGGTTGGAAACTTCCTGCCCCCCCAACAGGCCCTATCAATTCAACAAAGCTTCAGTACAGTGGGGCAGTGCAGGTGGAAAGTCACGGGACCTAAACCTCTAAGGGATAGTACTAGGAGAGGCCTCAAACCCAAAAGATAAAACAGGAATTGACCCTATAGAAATTTGGAGGTTCTAAGTGCAACAAACATTAAGTGCAGCCCAGCCCATAACAAGATGAACATACATCATAATGAGGTTAACAAAAATCCTCCCTCTAAAGGCTTATTCACTTCAATAGCTGCTACTAGTACAAAACACTGATGTTAAACCAGAAGCTAAAAGGTGCATCAAATGGCAAAACACAATAGTACAAGGAGACAAAACCATATTCAGATGAGACATGGTCACAGATAATTTAAAATAACTGTGATTGATGTGCCAAAAGCTCTAATAAAATCAGACCATGCAAGATCAAATGGGTAATTTCAGCAGGAAATTTTAAAAATAATTTTTAAAAGTGCTAAATAAAAAAGAAAATGCTAGGAATCAAAAACTAAAGAATGCTTTTACTAGACTCATTTGTATACTCAATGCCATCAAGGGGAAAAAAATATCAGTGAACTTGAAGACAGGCCAATGGCAGCTTCCTAAACTGAGACATAAACGGAAAATGATATCCAAGAACCATAAGGAGATACAGGTAAACAGAGCACCAGGAACAGAAGAGAAAATGGGGAAGAATAAGATATATTTAAATAATGGTTGAGATGTTTTTAAAATTAATGACAGGTACCTAACTCCAGTTCCAGATAAATATTTAAAAAAACAAAATAAAACAAAACAGCCCTAAGCATATCTGATTACATTGTGAAAAAAGAAAAATAGAGAGAAAGAGAAAAATCATGAAATCAACCAGAGGTGGGAGAAAAAACTTCTCTATATGAAAATAAAGACAAAAACACCCTCAGATTTTCATCAGAATTCATACAAGCAAGAAGAAAATGCAACAAAATATTTGAAGTTTTGGAAGAAATTAAAAGTGTACAGAATTCTATGTTCACCCAAATTATTCTTCAAAAGTAAAAGAGAAACAGACTTTTCAAGAAAACAAAAATTGAGGAAATTTGTTGCCAAGAGAACAACTCTATAAAAAAAGATGAAAAGTTCTTTTGGTGGAGGTTTTGGGGTCTTCTATATAGAATATTCTGTCATCTGTGAATAATGATAATTTCACTTCTTCCTTTCCTGTCCTTGTTCCTTTTATTTCTCTCTCTTGTCTAATCGCTCTGGCTAATGTTTCTAGAACTAATTTTGCATGTTTATATTTGGTGATCTGAAGAACTACTTTGAAGACAACAATATGCAATATAGCAACCCTTGTGGAATTCATATTAGCTTGTTTTTTGAAATTCTATATCATTTCTAATGTTTCTTTTATTGTGTTTTATTCTCTTTAAAATAAAAAAAGAAAAGAAGCTCTTTGCACAGAAGATAAATTGGAAAGATCAGAAATTTGGATTTTTTTAATAGTTTTAATTCATCTACAAAGAAAAAATGTATTTTAAAGCCAGACATAGCGGTGCACATCTGTAATCCCAGTTTAAGGCAACTTAATGACTTAGTGAGACTTAACCTCAAAATAAAGCTATTTTTTAAAGGGCTGGATATGTAGTTCAATGTCAAGTGCTGGGATCATTGCAAAAAAGAAAGAAAAGAAAAAAAGGGAAGGAAGTTTTTTAAGAAACAGTAATAGTAAGAACATATCGGTTAATTATAACACATGGATAAGTCACATATATTACCAAATTCACAAAGGATTTTAGAGGAATTGGAAATACTTTGTTACGTCCTCACATGTGTAGTACAATGTTATATGAAAGTAGACAGATTATTTTACCATATATGTTATTAATTTCTTGACAGTATACATTATACACTAAGAGAAGCAATAAAGGAGAATCAGGAAATGCTTACCTAAAATCAGGGAAGATAGAGAAATGGAGTAAAAAGTAGGGAAGAACAAATGCAATGTCCAGGAAACAGTTACAAAGATGGCATGTTTGAAGAATGTATGCCTTGGTTTTGGTCCCGGGAATCGAAGTCAGGACCTCATACCTGCCATGCAGGTACTGCGTCACAGAGCTAAACCCCCAGAACAGGATGGCATATTTTAGTCTAACTATGCCAATAATCACCCTAAATGTGGATGGTCTGCATACAACAGTTAAAAGAGAAGACTATCAAATTAGAAAAAGAAACATAATTATATGGCACCCAGAAGAAATCTACTTTAAATATAAATATTTAGTTAAAAGTGAAGAAGTGGTAAAGGCTATACCATCCTAACAGTAATTAAAAGGGAGCTAGGCTAGCTGCATTAATTTCGACCAAGAAAGAAAATTATCCAAAACAACAAAAGTTAAACCAGGAAAACAACCAAGAAATCAGATGAAGAAGTGTCTCTAAAAAGACTTTTTTAATGAGTAAACATTTACACAATTAAAAACGTTAAGTTTCATCAAAACATCATCAACAGGAATATACGAATAGCAAATAAGAAAAAGAAATTATATTTAACATCCCATGTTACTAGGGAAATGCAAATGGAAATAACAATGAGATATCATGACACACCTCTTGGGATCACTAAAACAATCAACTGACTGAAAGTGACAATTTACAAAATCCACAGCTACAGTCACAAGAAAAAATATCAGACAAGTCTTAAGCAAGAAACACCTAATACTTGACAAATATTGTTCTGAAGTGACAAGCGCATCAAAAACAAAGCATATCTGAGAAACCATCACACCCAAAGGGCTCCCAGGGGTTATCATGACCAGATATTGTATGCTGTTCTAGATGGAATCCTGGAACAGAAAAAAGGTATTAAGTAAAAACTGCATAAACCTGGACAAAATTTGGATTTGAGTTAGTAGCAACAAATTAATAAATATTGCTAGTTAATTGTGATGAATACATTATACCAATACAAGATGACTCTCTTATATTTCTATTCCAGAAAACACATTATTATATTAAGGTCTATAAATATATTAACATAAAAGCTCTATATTTAACTCATTTGTTGCTTAATAAATACAGTAATCTGTCAAAAATAAATGATGTCTTTCTTCTTCCAGAGTTCAATCTTTATGTTTTGTGATCTAATTCTCACAGCCAGGAAGATTCAAAAACATTCTGACCCCATCCTTGTGTGTGTGTGTGTTTGCCTGAGTGTGTGTGTGTGTGTGTGTGTGTGTGTGTGTGTGTGTGTGAATGAAGCAGAACTATTATTGTTCTATAATTTTCCTTCTGTTCATCTCTGTGAAAGCTTTGTGAAAGCACTGATCTGTCTCTCTCTACATACCCTGCTCAATGAGGAAGACTTAGTCTTGGAGGGAGAAAAGGAGAAAATGACTTTAAACAACACGTTTCTGAATTTCTTCAGAGCAAACTCCCTAAAGAGAAGAAATACTTATGCCAAAAGGAAGTTGTTCTCAAGCAAAGAATCCTAGATTATTGGATTGGGGAAAAGCCACAGTTAAGAACCTTGAACAGGATATGGAGACCAAGCCCCAGAGAGATTAAATGACATGCTTATAACCATAGTTTTCTAGTATGTGAGAGGAAATAATACATCTTTCTAAGATAGCATGCCTCTCACATTTCAGTCTTTTACCTCCTTAGCAAATCTAACCTTCTCCATACAGCTGTTGAGATAACCTACTGATCATACATGATAAATCAACACCAGGGACATATCTCAGAAAATGCCTCCAAACTGCCTCTCTTTTCATTATTGAAAACCATGAGATGAAAGTCTTTAATAACTCACAGCACAAGAGGACCATTACTGTCAGCATATACCACTCAGCCATATATTACAGCTTTTTACTTCTCCACACAAAATTGCTCTGAAATTTACATTTGCTATAAAGGATTCAAGTCCATCACTATTAATTTTCTTCTACAAATTATGTTTAATTATCACCTCTTTCCACGTAGGAAGAAACTCCTCTTGTATTCCTGTCTCTGTGTAGCTTTCAGGAAGTTTCCTCAGCATGAATCTTGGATGGTGATTTTACATCCCTCATTTGCCCTTCCCTGTCAAGCTTACAGCCCACTCAGAGACATGGAAATGAGCAGTTTGCTTGGCTCCACAAATTCCTACATACATATGAAATCTGGTCTCTCTAAGCAGAGGCAGAGTAGATGACAGATTCCAGCTTTAGCCTCTGGGTGATTAAGCTAGAAACATTTAAGATCCCAAGCAGCTTTCAAGGCCAACTCAAGACTGAGTGTGTATCCTTCATATGCCACATCTTCAAAAGCATCCTGAAGATTCAGCGAGCTTTATGACACTTCCAATATCTCTCTCATGCTCTCTCTCACTCTACTCTCACTCTCTCTCTCAGAATCCAAGATGAAACTAACTTGAAAGAGAAGATAAAGAAATCCCAAAATTATATTTTATTATTTTAAATTTAGTTTGTGTGCTTCCTTACTACATGGTGTAATATAAATCACATGATCTTTGCAGTCAGACCCATGAGCAGTCATACAATATCCATTTAAAATAAAACTTAGGCAACTTCAGGTAAATCGCTTCTCTCTGAGCCTTCATCCTCTCGACCTGAACCATAAAGTTATCCTAATTTTTACTAAGATTGGTGTGTAATTATGCTTGATGCCTGCATGGAAGTCAAATGTTAAATATTTTTATCTTCCAGGTTCAATGAGACAATATTTTTGTGTGTAATATTTTGCTTGCTACTAATCAAAACCCAACTCAAGCTAGCTTTTTAAAAAAGGCAAGTTAGTGACTCACATACCTAGAACACCAGGCATGTTTCTGGATTGAGATGGCTGGATTAAAGTTCTCAAGCAAGGTGTTCATGGCTGTTTGAGTCTGTAGATCTGTCTGGAGTTGTTCTAAACATAAGCACTGACAAAATGGCTAGAAAAGTAGCCCATTTAAGTTGGAGGTCTTTTGCCTGGGTACCTATTTTTAATTCATGCTCGACGGCACTTACTAAGTTCACTCAAGCCTCCAGTTAGCTGACATCTTTGATTCTTCCATGTCCTTCATTCTACTTCACCATGGATCTCCTTAGATGTACCTTTGAAGGAGATCTGCAAGTTTTATTTTGGCCCACGTTTCAGTCCATAGTTGCCAGCTCCAAGGCAGGATTGTATGATCTTCATCTTTCAGCCTCCTTCCTTGTGCAGCTGAATGCCATTCTTTGCTTAGTCTGATACAATCATGTTCTAACTGGTACCCCACCTTCGTTCTTACTCATGTTTGATGATCCCCTCCAAAGCTAAGAGCGACAGACAGAAGAACAAATCAGATAATATTGCTCCCTACCTAAAGCATCCAGTGGTTTTTCCATTTTCTTCAGACTGAAATACAACTTCCTGTCCTTGGACTGCAAGCCACAAGGTAAGCCGACAGCTGCCCACCTCTGTTAACCCAGCTCTTTCATCACGCTCCAGGCATGAAAGGCTTCTTTGGTTCCTGGAACACATCATGTCCACTCTCACCACAAGGCTTTCCTCTCCTTCTCTCTGCCTGGAAATCTCTCCTCCCATTATCAAATGGCTGGCTGATTTTTTCCTGGTGATTCAGGAATCAGTTCAAAGGATGCCTCTTCACTGCACCATTCAAAATAAAGTATTTCCTAACCACCGCCACTCAACCTTTCTCTCACACATCTTATTGACCATATTTCTTGCCTACATTTCCTTTTTCTCAATGGTCCTATTCATGGCTATATCTTTGGTATCTAGAAAAATGTTGGGACCATACAAGAAAGTATGTAAGTACTTTCTGAATAAGTAGCTGTAAAAGATATTATCTCAGCCACTTTCCTCCTTGCTGAGTCACAGTACCTGGCAACCACAATGTAAAGGAGGAGAGATTTATTTTGACTCATGTTTCAGTCTACAATTGCTAGCTCTGTGACAGGAAGGTGAAGCAGAGGGGCAGGGCAAAGGAGAGCTGCTTGGGGCATGGTGGCAGGGAAGCAGAGAAAGAGACAGGACTGAGGGAGGATCTGGGGAGAGAGATATCCCTTTCCAGACCAAGCCTTCAATGGATCCATCTCTTCCAACTAGACCTCACCTACCAGTAGTGAGCTGTACTGAACCGTAGTCGAATCACCTTCAAATGTATGAGACTTTGAGGGCCATTTTCGATCTAAACCATAACAGATATTTTTCTACACTTTTCTAGTCTTTATAGAATATATGCTATTGGGGTGTTAAAGCTGACACTCTATTTTTTATCTGTCTATCACATGTGTTATGAGATTTACACGTGTATAAATGCAAAGCAACTAACTTGATAAACTTATGAAACATCTGCTTGCTAATAGCTTGACTTCTTAACATGATGCAGATGGTGACTGGAATGGTAGAAACACCACATATATGTTAGGTGAATGATTCTTTCAATAAGATGCCATAGTATAATATTTGTATATTTTAATTTTCATAGGCTTGGACTCAGCATTCCATAGTTAGTGCCAGCTTGTGTACTTCCTTCAATTATTAAGTTCTTTGACCTTGTTTTCCAACTGGTAGAACTTAGCAATCATTGGCAAAAGCACATCTGACATTGATATGTACTCTAACAATGAAAAACTCTACATTCTGTTTAAATAATTTAATTGCATTCTTTTCGACCCAGGAATTGCTTACTTCAGGTAACACAGAAAAAAATCTGATCATTATTGTCACTAAAACATCCTACTTGCGAGTTTTGAAAAGATTATGAGACAGGAGACATTTATTTTCAATTGGAGAATGATGTTATGATTTCAATATGGAGTTTCCCCCAAAAACTTGTGCATTCAGGTCTTGATCCCCAACACAGCAGTGTTCAGTGGCAGGGCCTAGAGAAGTGACTTAGTCACAAAGGTGCTTACCTTATCAACGGATTGACCCATTAGGGAGTTCGCAGTAGAATGGCCTATTAGAGGCAGAACCCGGTTGGGGGTAATAGGTCACTCCTTAGAATGTTGTATCTTACCTCTGACCCTTTCCTCTCTCTCTGGCTCTTATCCTCACTCTCTGACCACCCCATGAGCTGAGCAGTGTTGCTCCACCATCCCTTCCACCATGACTGTCTTCCTCACTTCAGTCCCATAGCAACAGAGCCAGCTGACCATGGACGGAACCCTTTGAGAACATGAGCCACAATAAACCATCCTTCTTGAAGTTGTTTACATAAGGTGCTTTGTCACCTGCGTGGCTAACACACAGGACACACAAAGTTTTCATTGCCTCTTCATATGCCCTTGATTAATATGGGCAATAGTATCTGATATAAGCTTTTACTTCACTATGCCTGATTCTTGCTGGTTCAGAGTCATTTTAATTATGCCTAAGTGCTTTTGCAAGGTTGGTATTGGGATGGAGTGCAGAGAGGAAAGCCAAATGTATAGAGATCCCTTCAGGCTCTATCTCATTGGATCTTAAGTCTAATACCTTAACCACTTGGCCATCCTGGTGCTGGGGATACATGCATGACAATGTTTATAGCAGCACAACTTATAAAAGGCAAACCCACTAGGCAAACTGTATACCCACCAAGGGATGACTGGATAAGGAAATGTGGTATCTGTATATAATGGAATACTATTCTGTTATAAAGAATGACAGATTTGAGACACTGGTAGGAAAATGGGCACACTTAGAAAATACAGTGTTGGGTGAAATAAACCAGACACACAAGCTTAAATACTGGATGGTATCTCTCATATGAACAAAGAACGGAGTAAGGGTGGATACAAGGTGACAAGGAGATGGATCTCTCACAACAGGGAAGTGGTCCAAGGGTGGACGCTCAAGAGGTGAAGAGGAGGAGGAGGAGGAAGAGAAAGAAGCAGACTAAGAATATGCTATGTGCAGGAACCTAATGACTTCAACCAGTGTGAACACTCTGTGCCCTAACGTGAGCTAAGATTAATAATAGTAACATGAATGAAAAACGGGGTAGGGGAATTGGAGGGGGAGGGAGAGGGAGGACAGGGGGAGGAGATAAAAAGCAAGCTGTGGTAGGTGCCTGCAACCACTCCTCAAGGTGACTGCAAACCCAAAGAACAGCAAACATGTATTAATAAAATAAAAATGTTTTAAAATTAAAAAACAAAATAAATACATATGCATAAGTAAAAATCTTTATGCAGATTTAAACCAAGCTATTAAGCCACACCTGTGGGTATAATGCTTTGTTCAGGTATTAGCCCTGTTATTGAGTAAGAATTCCCACTCCATATTATGCCCACAAAGCCGTTTTGTGGGCCTTACCAAATGCCTTAGGAAAATTCAGCTATAATAACTGCATGTTCTTCATCTCCAAACAATACAAAAATAATAAATAGGATTAGTCTGCCATGGTTTTCTCTTAATGACCCCATCTTGGATCTTAGTGGAAGCTAATTTTTCTCCTTAGTGTTTATAAATCAGATGTATGATTCTATTGTGTAATACTTATTTAAAAAGGAAACCTCAAATGTATAGCATTTCATGCCTTTCCCTTTTGGAAAAACAACCGTTGTCCTCTATTATTCAGCAATTTTAATCTTCAGGATCTTACTTGGAAGCTATCTTTGTATTTTGGGTTACAGGTCCACCCACTATACAACTATGCACTTGTTACAATCAAAGTGCACTTTCCTATCACCTGGCTGTTTATGGTCTTGGAGGCTATAGATTTCACTGCAAAATGTTTCCTTTGATAAATAAGAACAAAAGATATATGAGTTTATTTTTTATTGTGCCTTGGTATAATAAAAAGGGTCAGAAAAGGAGCCCTGAGTAGTCAGGTAAAACCTTATTCTATTGAGCACATGGATCTGTAGCAGTTTCCTCACGGTGGAGTCCCATTGGGCAATTCATTGTTCTGAAATGTGGGCTGAGAACCTGGCTCCTGCTCACCAAATGACAGTCGTCATAGCTTTAATTTTAGACTTTCCTGGAGTTTGAGTTATTTGTTTGTATTTCATAGAAACATGCAACCAACTTTGGGCAGAGAACAGGAGAAACTACAATACAATACATGGTTTCCATAAATTGATTAAAAATAACATTTAGAAATCCTTGAAAATTTTTGACTTCCTCTCTACTCTTCCCATAAAGTCTAGCCCTTCTTTTCTCCCAGAATCTGGGTCGTCTTAGTAGTAGTTGTCACAGCTTCCCACTGAATTTCCAAATGCTGTCATAAAATTTTGTATTTCAATGTTTTTAAAGTGATAGACTGTTAGGAAGGAACTCTTTGGAAATACTCTAAAAGAACACCTTAAGAACATTCACGCATATTGCCAAAATGGAATTCCATTTATTTTTCTGAAAGCTGACACCTCCTGCAGCCACATATCTGGAACGTCAGGACAGAGGACTGAGCCCAGATGTGTCAAATATGATTTTATTCTTTCATCTAAGAAATTGCTGTCCAGGAACATAATGCTGTAAACCAATAAATAACTTAAATAACTTGCCAGTAGCTTCAGAAAATTTCTTAAAACTCAGTTCTATGAATAAGTAATTCGAACATCTGGACAAATGCAATCCTTTTCCAAACAAGAGATTGCTTGCTGGTACAAATAGCACATGTGTCAAAGTGCTTTTACTTGCCAAGGCTTGCTTAAAGATCCTTATCTCACTGTTTAATTTACTATTATCATATCTTAAAAGGTTGCATCACTCACTTTGGTCATTCTTAATAAAATCCTCATATTGAAAGTCCTGCCTGAGGCTATTTGAGCCCAGATCATCAAATTCCAAAGACTTCTACCCATGACCGCCCTCTTCTCAGACATGACTAAGATTTTAAATTGACAAGCTGACCTTATGCTGATGTTCTCTATTGCTTCTTAATACTTGAGGTTTACTTTGGACAGAGTTTATTCTAGTGGCCCTGAATGAAGTTACAACCAAGACATCCCGCAAATATGTGTCAACCTTACTTTCCAACACCTTACTAGACCTTAGGGATTCTCTTGTGACCAAAAGGATCCCCCAGTCCATGTAATCCTATGAGAAAGAAACATATTAAACAATTATTCATGACTGAATTACAATTTTGACTACTGTTAGAAGGAAAAATTACAAGGTATTTCAAGAGCAAATCAACAAATAATGTGACTCTTATGGAAGGAGAATAAGGAGGCACACCGGGGAAGTGAAGTTTGGCTGTGTGGATAAGTATTAACTGGTTGGCATGGAGGAAAAAAGGGAAGAAAAGGCAGAATAATGGAGAGGAAAAAGAGCTATGTGGTGTCAACTTGATGGGCTTGAGAGGGACCTAGGAGATCAGTAAAGCACACTTCTGGGTGCATCTGAGTGGGTCCTGGAAACATGAGCTGACAGACTGTATCCAGCCCTTGGCTCCCTCCCCTCTGGCTCTCCTTGGCTCCCTCTGCTTTTTCACTGCCCCAGATGTGGCAGCTTCCCCCCACCACGCCCTCTGTCCTGACTTGCTGCCTTGGAACCAGCTGACCATAGACTGAAATCTCAGAAATTAAGTTGTGTGTGTTGAGCATTTCCACACAGCCATGGAAGGTGTGAACGTGAGAGAAGGGAAGAAGCAAGGGAAATGGAAGGGAAGGACAAAGAGAGGGAAAGAAAGAGCCTAGGTACGTCATGAGGAAACTGGAAAAGGAAAGGAAGTGTGGGAAAGGGAAGAGATGGAACTCTGAAAGATTTCTAGGATAACTGAAAAAAAAAATTATACTGTTACTGGAAAGATATCCCGTGACCCTGGAATAGGGAGCAAAGAAGAAAGTAATTTAAGATTGGAGAAATCAATAGAAGCTGCATGAACATAGGTCAAGAAATGGTACGACTTAACTTCCGTCCATATCTATCCAACCATGTTTGTTTTAACATGTGAGTATTATATAGCACCAACGATTATAGACAGTATTTATAATTCTCTTCGTGTGGTGGGTGAAAGTGGCATATTATCTCAGTTTTGAATCATTTATCTACTCATGCACTTCCAAACAAATGGCAATTCAGTATTTTTATTTCCTCCTGTTATAACTTAATTCTTCCAATCTTTGGCTTCAGTTTATCCAGTAAGATTCTCATTGTTCTTAAGTATTTGAATAAGGTTTTATATATATTAAGTGACAGTGACACTTTGGCATGTTAGTTGTAAATATCCCTCTGTTGGTTCAAAAGCCAATATTAATTCTCCATGTGGAGAAAGGAAGCAGGGAGAAATGAGCCTGTCATGAGGCCACACGAATAGCTAATGGAAAAAAGAAAAGAGGAACAGAGGAGGGGACCCGTTAGAATCCTTCTGGCCGCATTCTTACGAGGAAGATTTCACTAAGGAAGACTCCCCACACCTGCCAGTGTGATTGCTTTTCTTCCAGCCAGAGAGCTGTGTGCCCGGGGCCAGCCTTATCAGAAAGGCAGATCCCAGGGAGGCGCCTAGGAAGCCACAGCTGCCCTCCCTTCCTCTGAGGCTGGCCCCAAGTTGTCACACACCCCAGCACACCCGAACAAGTTAATTTGTAATCTTAGGGGGAAAATGATGGTCGCACTGGGTCTGTCACTGAGCACTCTCCCTGCCAGTTTAAACAGCTGATTAGTTAGGGCCACTGGAATCGATCCGCATCAGTTCCACCTGCGTGCACCCACCAGGAACCACTTTATTGTAAATCAATCATTCTGAAAACATCTCACAAAGGGGCCAGGCTTTACTAACAAGCCGTCAATTCCTGCTGCCTGTTGGCAGTGCCCGGCAACTGAGGATTGCAACCAACATTTATTCAAAAATTATGTCTCCAGGTTCTTTTGAACCTGGGCAGGGGGTTGGAGATGTGGGGATACATGGGAACTTCCTGATACAGGAACATGTGCACATGGGATGGGAAACTCTCTCCTTGGAGAGAAATCCACTGACCAGGCCCTTATTTAAAAAAAAAAATTAAAAACGAGCCAATGATTTGGATAGACAATTCACAAAAGGAGGTATATGGGTGGCCATTAGCACATAAGAAAATGTTCTACCAATATATCATCTTGGAAATACACATTCATCCCTCAGGGAATCACCCACACCACCCTGGGAAATACTGACCACACCCAAAGTTGCTGAGGACGGAGACCAAACTAACTCCCCTACATTGCTGGTGAGAGTATAAACTGATAGAATTATGTCTGTCTAAAAGAGAGTATTGAACATACAGCTACCCTGCTACCAGTAATCCTATTTCTATGGATATACCCAGGGGAAATGAAAACATGTATCTGTACCAAGACAAATATTCATAATAGCTTGATTCACAATAGCCAGACTGCAGTCAAGGTCCAAGCGTTATTCACAGGAGAGGGATAGAAAAATTGTATATCTGTGGGGAGGATACTGATCAGCAAATAAAGGAATTGATTGCAGATAACCACAAAAGTATAGTTGAATATCAAATACCCTGAGGGAAGAAATGTTACACAAAAAAATACCCACCCTATGATACCATTCATATTAACCTCTAGAGCAAACAAAACATCTGTGATGTGGAAGAATCTGAATAGTGATTGATTCCAAGGAGATGGGGTTAGAGATTGGTGAAGCTGTGACTCAAGGGAAGTTTCTGCAGCACTGTTCCGTAATTTGTGTTCCATATTCCATATTCTACACCTAATATTTTATATCTTGATAGACTTGGGTTTTATGACTATTACATGTACCAAATTCGGTGAAGGGTCACCCTTAGATTGACACATTATTCTGCATACAAATTTTACCTGGAAACACTAAAACGTGAGAAAAACATACAAGCAAATGCAGAATTTAATTAGTGACACAGGTTTAGGCTGAAGTGCACCAATCTGCAACTTACTTTAACAGGCATCTTAAAGTAGGATGGACAGATAACCAGGTAGAGAGATGGACAATGGGTAGATATGGCATAAAGCAAGTGAATAATAAAACCTCGGTCAAGTTCAGGGGCAGAATACAGATGCGCAGTGTAAAATCCTTTTCAACTTTCTTATGGGTTAGAAGTTTTTCATAATACCACATTAGAAGGGACATTTTTCATAATACAATGAAATAGATAGTCTTCTTTTCCGTGTCAGCAGTAATAGCATACCGGGGCTCTGTGCCCTGTTTGAGTAACCCACTGTCTCTAAATCAATCTTTTCCCTTATCCACTGACTACAAAAAATGACTGCATTTGGGCTCTACAGAAGACAAACTCGCCAGATAATGCTAGGAACACACTCCTCAGGAAAAAGATGTGCAGAGAATATTATAACTGGTTTCCAAGAGCCTTCTGCAAAACATGTTCAACTCTTTTTAGTTAAAAAGATGGAACAAAGATGTTTTGTCTTGAGATACTTTCTCTTTCCCTTTGTGGCTTCTTGCTGAATCCCAGTACGTGGACAGAAAAGCCAGAGAAAATTGTGCTTCTATTCCCAGTAATGCAGATTCTATTGTTCTCCTCTGGTGAGAAGGCATTGTGATAACAACCAGATCTTGCCTAGTGTGTCCAAACAGGCCCATGTGGGAGCCTCTGAGGTCATTTGCTCACAGATGATTGAGTTGTCAGCCCTGCATGGTGGAGAGTAATTGTGTGATTATGGCTCCCTGGTAAACCTCGCATCTGAAGGCGAAACTCGGGGAGCAGTTTGAGCAGTGGGGAGGAGTGAAATTGGACTGTAAGGGCTAGCCGCTGAGTGCCTGTGGCCCATCAACTCCAGGAGTGGGGTGTGAGGCACAGATGGGAGAACCAGCCTAGAGCCACTTGGGAGAAGCAGTTCCGGTAATGAAACAACCCAAGGTAATGGTTACTACACTTAACATGGTTAGAAGGCACCCTGGATTTATTGGCAGCTGGCAAACATGGAGGAGCAGGATTAAGGAAGCGGGAGGTGGTTGAAGCTACCAGTACCATGCAGGAGTTCAGCATTTGCCTGATATATCTAATTTTGTCTGAGATCAAGTCTCAGCTGGCTACTTCCTACCTCTATAACCTTTGCAAATGGCCCCAGCTCTCCATGACTGTTTTACCTTATCCATAACATGGTTTAAATAATTGTAGTCCTCCTATGGATATTGTAAGAATTCGTGGAGTGAGGTAAAAAGCTGAAAATAATGCTGGGCATATGACCAGCATCATGGAGATGCTCATAATGACTTTAGGCAAATCGCTCTTCCTCTGGGCTTTGGATGGCCTCAAGTGACAGCAATACTGTGTTAGGCTCCAAATATTCCCGTCCGTTGGCAACTCTCTGCCCTCCCTTCAGGTTGGATATTCTTGTTCTGGGCATGTGCCATGAGTCATCACAGAAAGCAGGAAAAATTCAAGAGATGAGCAAGTCTGTTTTAAGCTCAGCAAGTATTTTTTGATAATTCTTTCAGAAAATCCAGGCATAAGGCCTCTACTTCTAGATGGTTAACATGTCTCTGGGCCTTAGTTTCTTAGAATGGGGAGAATAATACTAGTTTTGTAGGGCTTTATTGAGTATGACAATAATATATGTAAAATGTTCTTGTCACCATACATAGCACATACTAGCTGCTCAGCAGTAAAATATGTATGTATATATATGTATATATATATGCACACACACATATATATGATAAGCATATATTTACATGTATGTACAGAATGCACATAAACACACAAATAATTATAGTAATAATTATATAAAGAACAATTATAATTCCAATAACTACAATCTGATTAATGAGACTTATGGGTGAGTGCTTAGATATTTAGGTGCCCTTTATTAGGTCCAAACAATTTAGAAAACAAGAAACCAGCAATCTATTTACATGTGTATTTCTACCCAATTTGACTTTAAAGCTATATCTAACAAAGTAATAAACTTAGAAGCTACTTAACATCCCACGAAGAGCAGCGGTTAAAAGAAATGTGTGTTTATGTGTACACTGTGTATACACATGTGTATGTATATACATAATTTCCTATAAACCATCTATTAATAATAATAGAATGACAGTGATTCTACTGATGTTGGTGGTAATACAAACTATTCCAAGTGTTCTCCAGTATAACAATTTATGTTCATTCAAGTACTTCTTTAATCAGCCTTTTCAAGCCACCAATCAAAATAACACAGAATTTCAACTCAACATATTATGAAAGAGCAAATTCAGAACGTGGGAAGATGCGTGTCTCCACTTATCTATCTTTAACATATTTGATACTTGTGTATTTATATGCAGCATAATGCTATATATTTTAGCCACAATGAAAAACAAATGTGGCTATATACAGAGTATGACAATCTAGGTGAAGTAGTATTTTTCAAGGCCCCACTCAATGTGTTTTAACAATGAAAGTTTTTGGTTCAAAGAAAACAGTGGACTTCTATCTCTTGCCTATTCCCTTGGTAGAGATTCACAATGCACATGGTATATTAAATGTGCTCCAAAATCCTAGGCCTAGAGAAGCCTCTTTATCTTACTCTGCATTTCAATAATTATTGGACCACATAATCGCTTTGCCAGTGAGGTATATCTGCACATTACCTGGGAAGTCTGTGGTGGAAGGAGGTAGATACACAAACATGCACTGGCCTATGACAAGGGCTGAGGTGGCTTGACGGATAGCACAGTTTGGGTCCTGAGAGGATGGAAGGGTTTAATTCACTTTTGTATTAACCAAGGGGTCAAGAGAGGTTCCCACCTTTGAGCCAAGGTCATGAAGCCTAGTAGAATGACCCCCAAGCATCTTTACCTGGGCCACAGTGTTTGTAACAGGAAAAGACAGATTTCTCACGCTCATCCTTCCCATTCAATAGACTTGCTCCAAAAGGTGTCATGTTTTTAATGTCTTGGGTCCCTTTGGGAAATTTTGCATTGGCCTCTTAACATATAATGCCAGGAGGCTGGACTTGGTCATTTCTAATTGCATACTTGTGAACTAGACTCCACATGCTTTAAATGTAGAGTCCACATAGTTCAATGAAGGACCAATAGCCCACAGTACAACACAGCAGACATGTCTATTGGATTGTCCATTCTAATCCACAGCCAAAAGCAAACTTTTTTTACAAAGAGATGTATGTTGCTAAGAGTGAAATGTATTGATTTGGGCCAGTAAGGATCACAGGCTGCATCCCAATAGATATTTAGAAAGAGAAGCTTCCAGGTTAGATTCGACTGTGGCATAGAGTTATAAACTTAGATCCTTGTGACAAAAGCTCCACCTGTGAGGGACTCCATCTTACCAGTGGGTAACTTCAATTTCTGTCTAATAGAAATGCAAAAGGAGGTGCATATATGAGCAAGTATTTTGTAGCCATACATCTGTAGGCAGCTGTCTCCTAAGAACACCTCTCTTCTGAGCAAGTGAAGAACATGTATTGGATACAACATTACTCAATCTGGAGACCTTACACCCAAGGATATAAATATATTTTCATATGTCTGGGAGGAGAAATTTTTAAGGTGGAAAAATATATCATAAAATTTATCATGTTAACCACTTTTAAAGGTACACTTTAGTGGCATTAAATATACTCGCGAGTTGTGCAACTATTGCCAGTACCCATCAATAGAACTTTTCAGATTGTCCAACACAAAACTTTTTGTCCCCTAAACAATCACTTCCAGTTCTCTTTGCCCCCTGCCCTAGAAACCACCACTGTTCTTTTAGCTTCTATGATTTTGACGACTGCAGATTCCTTAAGTGCAGAGTCATACAATTTCATGACTAGCTTATGACTAGCTTATTTCATTGTGCAAAATGCCCCCCCCATATTGATCAATCTTGTAATGGAGGATGAATTTTTTAATATTATGATTTGAATACACACACACACACACACACACAGGTATGCTTGGGGATTGAGGGTTTTTTTGACATTTATCTCTTCAAAGGTCATGGTTGATCTCAGAGATACAACCTTGTTTTACAAGTTATTAAGAAACACCTAACTTACATCTTCTGCAGAGTTAAGTAGGAAGTACTGAGAAATTATTGCCAGAATCTGAGAATATATTACTTATACAAGTAATTTAACGGGTGTGATTGAAGTTATAGACCTTGCAAAAGGGGATTATCATCGATTTGTTCTAGTGGCCCCAAACTGTATGAATTATCTAATTGTACGAATCCTAAAAAGCTCAGAGTCTCTGGCTGTGGTCTGAGAGAGATACATAACTAGTAGGACTGAGAGAGACACAGTGTAAGACAGATTTGAGTCATGGCTGCTGGCTTTGAGGATGAAGAGGCAGGACCATCAGTCAAGGAATGGGGCCAGAAGCTAGCAAAAGCAAGGAAACGTATTCTTCCCATATATCCAGGAAGGAGTGCCGTCCAGTCACTATCTTAATTTTAGTTCATGGAGACCTATATCATGCTCTTGCCTTACAGAACTATAAGATAATAAATATGTGCTGTTTATACCTGCTAAACATGTGGTAAATTGACACATCAACCTTAGGAAACTAATACAAGGTCATCAAATGCAAAAGCACTGGCAACATGGCAGCAGATGCTATGTTCACCTTTCTAAAATGTACTTCTACCACCCTCTACATGTGCGGACCAATTTGCAAAAGTACATTTTGGAGGTAACAGAGTCAACCACTATGATGAAGAACTTCTCTGATATGAAGTCCATCAGCAATGGATTTAGGTTAAACATTTATTTGTTAAGGAATTTTAAGTGCCTGTACGTGTCACATACCGCACTAGGTACTGGATACTCATAGGAACATGAAGCTAGAGACATGATGCCTGGCCCTAGGAAGCCGACATTCCTGCATCAGTGATAGAACACAAATAATTCAATCAGTATGTGATTATAAATTGTGACAAGCACTATGAAGGAAACGGAAATTGTTACATAAGGGAACACCATAGAAAAGTTTGGGGACGGGAACAAGGTCATTACAGTGGTCTCAGAAGAAGTCACTGAGGATTGAAATTTTATGCAAATATCTGAAGGATGAAAAGGACCCAGCCATGCGGAGTGAGCACTGAAAAGAGAAAGGAAAGATGACAGTCGCATCTGGCCAGTTTCTGGGAGATGAATGCGGCCTGCTTTGATTCAGGAGTAGGAATACTGAACGGCCCTCAAATTTTTGACTTGAGCCACCTGGTGATTTAGCAAATATTTTCATTCAAGTTTTACTAATAATGTAATGCTGACATTATCTTTGAATTAAAATCAGCGTTCTAGGACTGCTGATAAGATGCTGATACAGAACGAGCTCTGGCTGCTCTAAACTACCAAACATTCTGAAAGCTATACTTATGCAAGCTAACCTCCTCTGCACTGGTATGATTAAAGTCAGAGACTCCAAAACAAATTCACTGTAGAACTAGATCTAAGACTCCTCTTTATTAAAATCAATAGCAAGTTCTATGATTTCATTTCAATGAAAACAGTAGTATTCATCACACTGAATTAACTTTATTTTTCTTTTTTGAGACAAGGTCTCGCTATGCAGCTCAGGCTGGCCTTGAGCTCACTTTGTAGCCCAGGCTGGTCTCAAACTCACAACCATCCTCCTGCCTCAGCCTCCCCAGTGCTGGGATTACAGGCATGCGCCACCACGCCGGGCTGAATTAACATTATAAATTTAAATTTTATTGTTTTGTTTTATCTTCAGTTTCTAACTCTTACTTGATAACTAAGTTGTTTTCAAACTATTTCTAATTTTTTATAATTTTATATAGGAAGAACTATATACATGAAGGCTAATTTTACATTTACTATATTTATAATAAAGTTTAACATACATAGCGTTTGTTGTATGTCAGATGCCTCTTTTAAGTGTTTTGTAAATATTGATTCATTTAATTCTCATAATAACATAAAAATATAGACATTATAATTATCCCTATTTTACACAAGACCAAGACAAAGAGAGGGTTAGTGATTTGGCCAAGGTCACACAACCAGTAAGTGGCTAATCTGTGATTCCCACCCAGCCAGTGTATCTCTTTTTTTTTTTTTTTTTTTTTTTTA
>PVLD010014509.1:0-52085 GCA_004027595.1 Dinomys branickii | reverse complement strand
TCTGTATATGGGTCCATACATCTACAATTCGAAGATATCAATGGATAAAGCAACAACTACTGTTGAGACCATATCACCTTGTCTATAGATTAGTTGTGATTGTACTATTTTCTATGATAATGGGTGTCTGTTTGTCAATATGTTTTTGTACTTTTATGTTTCTAAAATAAAAAAATTAAAAAAAAAAAAAAAAAAAAAAGAAATCATCACTCTGTGTGCAAAATTCAGGTGAGGATCCGAGTGAGACAGGCCAGTGTCTTCTCAGTGTCCTTGTAGGGGAAAATTTGCTGTGTAGATTGGAAGCCTGCCAGGAGAGATGGAGGGATGAGATGTAGCCAAAGTAGAATTGAGAGAACATGATGAGGGACTGGACAGGGGGTTGAGGGAGAAGGTCGTGGACAAGTGGGACAGAGACTGAATGTCTACCTCTCAGAACATTGGTAACATGTAGAATTGAGGTTTTGATACAGGGCTTACCAAATTTGAGATGATTAAGGTGACATTTTTCTTGATAATGTGTATGTTTATTTAATTTTGACCTTTGTTTAAGAGGGACACCAGTAATCTCTTTCCTGTTAATGTATCCTGTATCCATGCAGTAAGTTTTCAGCACTCTTTCTCAAGATGGTCCACCACAAGCTGCTAAAACACCTTGAGAAGACCTCTGAAGATAACTATCTACAAACCAATGGTCTGGGCTATAGTGACTAGACTCCTCTAAGGATGTACCTCTACTGTGCTAGAGAAAAGAAGAAAAGAAGGAGAAAAAAGAAAAGAAAGAGAAAGGAGGTGAAAGAAAAGGAGGTGAAACAGCATAAACAGTGCTGCAGAAGAATGACTTCACGAAAATTATATGCACTTGGTCAAGAGGAGTCACATTTACACTTTAACTCAAGCTGAAAATTTCCATAAGGTCAAGGCTGAGTCTCAGCCACTTTTCTGTCACCAAGACACAATACTGACACCCACACTTAGAAGTCAATGTCAGCTCATGGATTCGGAAGTTTTAGTCCATGACTTGAAGGTTCAAATGCAGGAACAGCACGGTAAGAGGGTCTATTGTAGAAGAAAGCTGCTCAGGCCATGGAGGCCAGGAAGAGACAGAGGGAAGAGGCAGGGAGGGACATACACGCTTCCGGCTCTCACTCCCAGGGCCCTGCCTTTGCAGCCAGGCCCACCTCACCGCGGCACACGCAGCTGTGGATTCACCATGGGCCAAGCCATGGGTGAGCAGAGAGCTCTCCAAAACCCCATCCGTGAGCCCTAGAAGGCATTCTTTATCTAAGCCACGGCTTGTAGCAACATTTTAGAGGTAACACATCGTCTGTCCATTATCCATGACACTGGATTGCTTGGTTACAGAAGATATCAAACTATAATATACATACACTTTAGAGCATAACTTTAGAAGCCATTAAGCCCCTTGATAATTTAATAACTTCAATTAATGCATAGACTTTTCACATCTTTGCTATCACCAAGATAAATAAGTGAATGTACATATATAGCCTAACTTTATTCCATTGAGAATCTATTTTATTCTCAAGCCCAACTTGTAAAAATATTTTCTTGTCCTCCTTTCTCAATACAAAATTAACAAAACTTAAAATGAAATCACCTCACATACAAATTCATGAAATTAAAAGAAAAAGAAAACTTTCAGTAAAATTTCCAAGGGAAATTATGTTTGTTTTTTGTTTGAGACAGGGTCTCACTATGTAGTCCCAGCTGGCATTGAACTCATGGTGATCGTCTTGCCTCAGCCTCATGAGTGCTGGAATTGCAGATGTGCACCACCACGCCTGGCACCAAGGACAATTTTAATGACAAATTTACTACTTTATTTGAAGAAGAACTTAAACTTCAAAAATGATATTTTCAGATAATTAAAAATAGCTAGCTAACACAACAGAGAATTATCAAAATCAGTGGATTAGTAAAATCTTAATTCCTGTCCTGCAAAGTCTGATGCAGAGCAGGCCAAGCTCTCCAATGTAGACACTATGCCATGCAAAGCAGCTGCGCTGAGGCTCCCCGGTGCAGGAGGAGAAGCCGCTCACTAACTCTTCAACGCCGTGGCTCTTAAGAGACCTGTGGCACTGCCCTTGCATTTCATTGTGCAGAGTTAGTCTTGGGAACTCGACACAATTGTAAGGGAAACCAAGGAATGCAGGAAATTCACAGGTTACTCATGAGTAAAGCTGTCTGGCACAAGTGACCTTCAGCATAGTGATTCTTTCCAGTGTCTTTATGTCTGTGTCTTCAATAGCTTTTTACTCTCAACTCCAGCCTGCAGAAGTGCCACATACAAGACAGAAAAATCAAAAGTATTTTTGTCTTTCTGTTTTAGATTTTCTACTTTTAGCTGTCTGAAAACATGATTTCTTTTATATCCTTGAGCATGTAGTGCAGTATGGTTATAACACCATAACATTTTATGATTCTCCACCTCCAAGCAGCAGCTTAGTCAAGAAACTATCATTTTTCAGTAGCGTTCGTGACAGTGACTAGAAGAACCTGTACTTAGCAGAGTTAACACTGTATCTGGCAAAAAATATCTGCCAAAGAGTTCAGGTCATGGTGGAAAGCATCCCCAAATCCTCCTCTCTTTAAAAAAATAGTTTGTGCTCAAATATTAATCATGTGCATTCCACTCTAATAATGGCCAGGTAACTTTCCAATAGGTTAATTCTTCTCAAATAACAAACAGATCATGGGATAATTAGAAAAACAACTACATAAGGCACTAGAGAGCAAGGAAAGAGGGAAGGAAAAGAAAAAGGGATGGAGGATGATGAAGAGGAGGCAGAAAAGGAAGCAGGAGGAAATGCTGGAGGAGCCCTCACTCGGAAGGAGGGAGCAGACCTGGGGAAATTTTCCCCTTTGGGAGATTCACTCTGAGGGGTCTTCTCAACTTGTGCCAGGAAGAAAGTTTTAAATGTAGAAACCCTATTACATTTCTGGGCTGAAGAACCAAAAGATATGGTTTGAGGCAACCAGAGTCACTGGAAACTGAGGAATAGAGCCCACAAAGAAGAGGGGTGGAGAGGGGGCTTCCCACACTCTGTGTGCACTAAGTCTGCACCTCTGGTAACCAGCTGGCCCATCCTCTGAGGATTTCAGACAAGGCTAGAAGAACTCCAGAGAGATGCATGTTGCTGTACAGGACAGAGTTTGTTTATAAAGACAAACCAAGCTCATTCCCAAAACAAAGAAAGAGTTTACAGCTCATTGGAGAAATATAACAAAATCCAGAGTCTTCAAAACCTAATCCGTGTTCAAGTCAATCAGCAAATGAAGAGGCAGGAAAACAGAAGCAATTCTCAAGGGAAAACTACAGTCACTGGCAGTGATCTGAGATGGTCCAGATGTTAGAACCTGTAGTGAAAGGCAATAGTCCTAACTGTGCTACAGGAGGCAAAACAAACTGTGCTCCCATAGGAAATCTAAACATAAAAATTTTAAAAATAAAGATGAAAACAAACTGGTAGAATGATAAAGATGCAATCAAGAATAGTACAAAGAATTAATTTAATAGCAAAATTGATATGATAGAGAAAAACCTCTGTAGTGTGAAAAATATTTGAAAAATGAAAGATATTAGAACGCTTGACTGATGAGACAGATCGGTCACTGAGGTGCAGCTGGATTTCCAAAGGAAGAGAACAATGCAGAAAGTGCTCTTGAAAAGATGACAGCCAAGCTGGGGATATAGCTCAGTGGAATAAGCGCCTGCCTAGCAAGCACAGGGTCCTGAGTTCGATCCCCAGTACCACCAAAAAAAAGAAAAGATGACAGCCAAAATGTTCTCGTTTGGTGAATGTTATAGATTTCTACGTTCAATAATTTCCGTCAATATCAAACAGAATAAACACAACTGGTACCTACTTACATGATAACCAAGCTTCTAAAATCCCATGATCAAAAGGAAATCTGAAAGCCATTGTGCAGAAATGAACATTCAATGTAGAAAACAATTGCTCAGATGTTTGTAGACTTAGAGCCAAGAGATAATGGGATATCTTTAAATTACTGCCTGAAATTTTCAACCCAGAACTCTACATCCTTGTGAAAATAGCCTTAAAAATTAAAAGAAAGCAAAGTGGTTTGGATTATTTTTATTTAAGGAGATATAAAAATAAAAATGATACAGAATTTCAAACAAGATGATAGGAAATTAACAAGGGTTATTATATTGCATGTCATTACCTTCAAAGTGGTTGGTCATATTACTAGATATAAGCATGCAAAATTGATCAGATAATATAAACACTGTTTCTTTCAATGAATTAATAGAAATTAGCAATATAGTTATCTTAACTATCTTGTGTATATATACATATCATCTTTCCCTTCTTTCTTCTCTCTTTTCCCCCATCTCAGTTACTCTTTCCTTTTTGGGCAGTTTCTTTCCCTTTCACAATATTTATTGTACCTTTTGGGAATTATTACGCTTTCAGTTTCTTACATTAGGGAGATGATATGATGTTTACACATGTGAGTCTGATTTATTTCACTTATGAGTATGGTCCCTAGTTGCATCCATTTACCTTTAAAATCCTTGAGTTTATCTTTCTTTATAGCTGAATAATATTCTATTATATAAAAATACCACATCTTTTTTATTTTCAGTTGATGGACATTTCAGTTGTTTCCAAGATTTAGCTGTGACAATTTGTGCTGCTATAAACATGGGTGCACATATATCACTGTGCTATTATGTCTTCATGTCTTCTTCAGATTTTTTTAAAAGACAGACATTTTTAGCCATTAGCAACACATCTGCTCTATGTAAAAACATATATTGAAATTAAATCCATAAAGACATACCATCAAAAACAGTAAGGCTAAGCAGGTCAGAGTGTGTGTATTAAAATTGGATATAGTGAAAACTATCAGGTAAAGTCATTACCAGAGGTAAAGGGAAATCATTTGTGGTAATTAAGAGGTTAGCGTATAGGAAAAACAATTATAAATGAGTATATACCTAATAGAAATTCAAGTCGCATGAAACAAATGGACAGAAATTAAGTAGAAAAACAGTCAAATCTATATTAATAACTATATTTTAATGGTCTTCTCGCAGAAATTGATAGAACTGTTTCCCTGGAGGGGAAAAAAGTGAAGACATATAATATCCAACTGCCAGGGCCCACCTGCTGTCCCAGAGCTGTAGGAGACTGAAGCAGGATTGTGAGTTTGAGCCCAGCCTCAGTAACTCAGAAACCTTGTGAGACTCTGCCTCAAAATAAATTTTAAAAGGTCCGAGGATATAGCATATTGATCCTAGTGAAACAAAATTCCAAATTAATTTCTTAAGATTTCTGCGAAATATAAATTTAAAAACTTGCACATAATCCATGGATCAAAAATGACAGATTTTTAAAAATTTCTAGCAATATAAAAATGAAAATACAATATATCAAAAAATGTTGTGTGAAGTGGTACTCAGAAAGACGTCCTTAACTTTAAATAAATTTATACAATAAAACATATTCATGATCAAAATAAACAGGAAGGAACTGTTTTCTTTAAAAAACTAATCACATCTGAGATGAACACACACTTCTCAGAGAAATACAAATGGCAAATAAATATATGAGAAAATGTTCAACATCATTAGTCATTCATGAAATGCAAATTAAAACAACACTGAGACTGCATCTCACCCCAATAAGAATGGCTATCATTAAGAAATCAACCAATAATAAGTGTCGGCGAGGGTATGGAGAAAAAGAACACTTTCTACTGCTGGTGAGAGTGTAGACTGGTGAAAGCACTGTGGAAATCAGTTTGGAGATTCCTCAGTAAACTAGAATTAGAGTCCCATTCAATCCAGCTGCTCCCCTTCTGGGTATTTTCCCAGAAGAACTGAAAACATCATATCACAGCGATATATGTACACTCATGTTTATAGCAGCGCAATTTGTAGTAGCTAAATCTTGGAAGCAACCCAAATGCCCAGTCACTGAGGAATGGATAAAAAAAGTTATGGCATTTTTACATAATGGAATATTACTCAGCTATAAAGAAAGATAATCTCAAGGCTTTTATAGGAAAGTGGACACAACTAGAGACCACACTCATAAGTGAAATAAATCAGACCCCCATGAATAAACACCTTATTGTCTCACTAATGTAAGAACCTGAAAGAGTGAATAAAATCTAGGAGGTACAATAGACATTGTGAAAGGAAAGGAAACCGCTCAAAAGGAAAAAACAACTGGGATGAGGGAAAAGAAAAAAGAAAGAAGGGGGAAATACGTATACATGTATACACAGGACAGACTGACTTTTATTGCTGTATTGAAAGGAACACTAGATGCTCAAGTGTTTGATCAATCTTACGTGTCTATATTTGTTTATCTGAGTATCCAATTTGAAAATATCAATGTGTACTACAATAACCTTGTCTGAACTTCTGTATCGCTTCTTTGTTTTGGTGTTATTTTCTAAATGTGTATGTGTTTTTAAATATGTTTTTGTTCTTTTATCTTTAAAATTGAAAATAAAATTAAAAACTAATGGAACAAAACAGCAAAAATGAATAAACTCCAAGTTGGTTCTTTGAAAAATCAGTAAATTTGATCAACTTCTAGTTTGAATGATGATGGAAAAGAAGGAAGGCAAATTTCTGAAATCAATACAAATTTACAAATCCCACATACTTTAAAAGGAGTTTAAGAAAATATCTCAAACAATAGCATACCATTAAATTTGATAACATAAAGCAATATACAAATTCCTTAAAGATACAGCCCTCCAAAATTTGTATGAGGAAAATCTGAATAATTTTATAAGCAGTAAAGGCAATCTCATATCAAAAAACTTCCCTATAAAGGAAATTCCAGGTTCATATGTTTACTGGTGACTTCTGCCTGTTGTAGTTCCAGTTGCTTCTGTCTCCTAGAAACAGCCGGTCACTACGATGCATAGTGTAAGAACCAATAAATGACAACCAAGACTCTGCCTCTGTATTTCCCCTTTGCAACCACATAGAAACCTCCCTCCCTGAGTCTCCCAGGCCTGACATTCCTATAAGGATCAATTCCTTGTCAGTGCCCATCAACATAAAATAAATCTTCCAAATCCTGAGTGCTGTTTCAGTGTTTCTGTTTGTCATTGCAACTGATGCACAATGGAATACTCTTGTGTCATTAAAAATTATAAGCTTGAGTCATTTGTAAGTAAATGTGTGCCTCTTGAGACCATAATGTTCTGTGAAATAAATCAGACTCACACGCTCAAATATTATGTAGTTTTTCTTATGTGAGAAACCAAAAAATGTGAGAGAAAGATAAAAGATAGATAATAGGAAGTAGGGAGACAGATCTTTTACCAAGGGACGGTGGGAAGGGTGTGGGGAGGGAAGAGAACTGAGATGAGTTACTTCCAGGTGCCAGCTCCCCCTGAGCTCTGTGGTTATGCACTGCAAACACGGCCTAATGCAAATAAAGCTGAAATATAATCTCTGTGACTTTACAGTTCATTCAAGGGATATTCACATATAGCAGAATTAGAAGCAGAATTTTGCCATGGACAGGAGCTCTTCTGGCTCTTACTCAGTTACATGTTTGAAATGTCATAAGAATTACTTTTCCGTCTGGGCCTTTTGACCTGTCTGGACATCAAAGAGATGTCAGCACGATTTAATGGTAAGTGTAGTTTGGCAAAGTTCATGCTTTTGTTTTCTTCCTTGCTGCAACCTACAATCTTGTTGGTCACATGCAAGGGTTCATTTGTTGGAGGACTTCCTCCTTTTATAAAGGGGTGCAACCATTCTTTTTAGGTATAAATTGAAGGTTGGATTTCTTTCCTGTTATGTTCAAAGATTTCTTTGTATTTCTGCATAGATTAAGATGTTCCTAACCCAGCTTCAAATATCTTAGAAGAATTAATAGCATTTGCATTTTATGATATATAACATTAAAAAATAAAGGACACAAAGGCCAACAATACTTCCTTTTCATTAATATCTTTTAGTTTAAAAGCCAACAGTAATGTAAACAAACACAATCCTGATCCTAATGGACAGCAAGTTTGGTTTTTCCAACTTGAACTGTTGTTAGGAGCATAGCCTAAGAGTGATGACTGATACACTTTTAATTTTTTATTTAAAAAAATAACAAAATAATGACAACAAAGACAAAAACAAAACAACAGAAAAACAACAAAAATGAAACAGAATTTTAAAACAGGATAATAGGAATTAACAATGGTTGCTATATTACATATTGTTATCTTCAGTGAACTTGCTCAGATTATCAGATGTAAGAATGCAAGATTGATCAAACAATTAAAGAGAATAAAAAGTAATACATGTATACACAAGGATATCTGGGATAACCGTACTGCAGAGGTCTATTGGTTTATTGAAAGGAATAGTTAATGCTTAATTTTTTTAACCATTCATTTTTATAAATTGATCATCTCAGATATTTGTTATAGTCATTGAGAGCCTGATGACCACCATAGACAATAGGTGTCAGGAATGTAAAATAGTTTCCAGTTCATTTTTCTCTGTTGTTCAACCAAATCAGAAAATTAAATTTCCTCTGTCTGCTTCTAAAAGTCAACCTCTGGACTTCTGCTGCTGCATCTCGCAGCTCTATGGCTTTTCTTTTACCAAGGATTCACCCCACGGCCACTAGGTTGAATTCCTGGCCATATAGATCTTTCTTCCTCTTGATCTGCAGACTTATCTACATTTTCCTTTCTTGGATTCATGAAATTTGGAGATAAACACATAGACATTTGGATAAGGCTGTTCTCAGGATGGTGGCATTTTGTCTTTATAAGTCATTTTATTTGTTATCCAGTTAAGGGTAACAGCACCTCACATGATGTGATTCATTCGAGCTTAGCTTTATTAAATTGAGGGAGAAAAAGTGTTTTCAATAAAGGAAAAGTAGAATCCAAGGGCCTGGTTACCAAAGGCATCCATTCTGCTTATTGTTGGTAGCCAGGGATTCTCATTCCTAGAGATAGGGTTTGCAGGCCTGCGGGGAGGAGTCCCTGTCTCACGGCGCTCCGCAGCCGCACGTGAGAAAGCAACTCCTGTTTTGTCAGCCGTAGCAGTCAGGATCTTCCACTACCTCATCTGTTCTGTTCCATCAAACTGCTGATTTCAGTCAGCACACTGCACATTGACTTTTTGAAGAAAACTGAAACTAGAAAAGCGCAAAGGCAACATAATGATACCATGAATGCAAAGCACAGTAAATCCCTTGCGGCTTTTTATCACAACTGAACTTCTAAATCTATGCAATGCAGACACCCCTCCATACCCAGAGAATGAGCAAAACAAACTGCACTTAAAACGCATATCTAATGAATGTTCATTTCATGAGCACCAACTCCTCTGAACTGACAGGTCACTGGGCACGTAGTGTCGTATTACATGTTTGGCAAGCTAAGTCATCACTATCCCCAAGGAAGCTGAATTCCAACACAAAAAGACATCGAACTGATGAAGACACACACAAGCTTTCTTCTTGTTTCTCATTCAGAAAGGGAACAAGAGCCTTAATTCTCCTCCATAAGTACAAAAATTTAGAGCTAGATGGACGAACAACAATTTGGCCGTGGCCGCATTTTATTATTTTGAAACTGTGTGATCTAACGTTTGATCACAGCTCCCCTCTGTCTCTGAGCTCTGAGTAACACCCTTTGGAGCCCTGCTAAGCTTCTGGAGAAGAGGACCAGAGCATCACGTGGAGCGTTTCACTAGGGCCCCTGGGTCTTCAGACCGGCTGTAGGAAACATCTCCAGCTGTGCGCCTCCCCACCCCTCTATTCCTCTCTCTTCTTTCTCCTCTTCTCCTGGTGATTACCTTATGCTGCGACATTGACAATTGGAAAGTTCCCTTGCGTTCCTCAAGGGTGGTGTATTCCCCTTCACAGTGATCACTTTACCCGGTATGTGTGTCTATTCTCTTACTGCTGATACTGCTTATTTTTGTGTATGTGCTGCTACAGCACATACAATGTATTTCTTGTATTGTATTTGCATTCATCTTAAATCCTATTTCCCAGGTTAAATATGATGTGGTTTATATCTAGATGTCCCGAAGAACCTCATGTGCTCATAGGCAGGGCTTCTGGGAAGTGATTGGCTCAGAGGGTCTGTAGCTGATTTGCTGTTAGGATGGGGTCTCGATGGAAAACGAGGTCACTGAGGGTGGCCTGAGGGTTTATCTCCCTCCTCTGCTCCTCTCTTTCCCCTCTGTCTCCTGTCCTACAGGAAGTAAGCCACTCTTCTCCACAAGGCCCCGTGGCTGTGCCAGCCTGCCTTGGATCCAGACAACTATGCACTGAAACCTCCACAATCTGTGAGCCAACATAAACTTCTCTTTCTTTAAATTGTGGGTGTCAAGTGTTCTGTCCCAGTAACAAAGAAAGCACCTAAGACAGAATGTTAGTACATTGTGAGCCTGACATACATTAGGTGTCAATAGATTTTGTATGAAATAATGCACACAAATTTAATGAGATTGTAGAGCTGAGAAAGATGAAGGTGAGTCATTAATTTAGAAAAAAGTAGGAAAGAGAGACAAAGAAAGGAAAAAGGCAGAAAAATAAAGAAAAATAAAGGAAGAAATGAAATGAAGAAAAGAAGGAAGAAAGAAAAAAGATGTTAAAAGCTCAATTTACATTTCAGAAAATATTGGTTAACTTCATATATATATTTCAAGCTTAGAATTTTTAGTAAAGTAACACAATCTGTTTTTTTAAGGGCAAATAGAACTCATCACATTTCTCTTCCCTATTGTTTCCAGGTATGCCCAGGACCTAGGGCTTGGGAAACGACCAAGGCATGGTCCATGGTGCTGATAGCACAGTAACAGAGGAAGAACTCTTAGATAAGGCCACATGAGCTAGCTCATCCTGCTTAAGAAACAGAGTTTAGCAGTTTAAACAGTAACCACTTATTAGCTCACAAGGCTATGGGATGCCTGGTCTTCTTGGGGTTTGGATGGACCCAGATGGCCCCCCCGAAGCCATAGTATATGCAGGAGGCCAGCTGGTGGCTTGATGTTCTAGTGGAGTCTCGCTCTGATTGCCGGAGAACACAGGGCAATGAGGTAAATGGGTCAAGTCATCTAACAGGATAACCATAACTTCTTCACAGGGAGGAATTAGTGACCCAAGATCAGGAGAAGGATAAACTCTAAGTGATTACATCCAAGTATAGGTCACAAGACAATGTAAGAAAGTTGCACTCCCAGGTCTACCAAGGGTCATGCTAACTAGGAAGGGATTTTAATAGCCAACTTCAAGATTAATGTCCCGCTCATGTTCCACATTCCACACACCCACATTCTCTCCCAAGACTACCAAAAGCCTTATGAAATCACAGGGTCTATGACCTCATGACCTAAATCGGGTATTCAGCTGCTCATCTCTGTTCAGCTACTCTTGATCAAAACACATATGCTAAAAACATAAGTCACCAGACTCCCAATTCACTCAAAATATAATGTTCAGACAGAGACCAAGTCACTGCAAAAAATGCTCCTAATCAAAAAGAAAGAGAATAAAAGAACTGTAATAATCAATTAGTCCATAACAGACTGGAAATCTGACATCGCAAGTGTTGCCTAGAATCCTACACCAAAGATTAAAAAATACTTCCTCATTAGGGCTCTGTCTGCTCACCAGAGCAGAATCCTGGACATTTTCCTCCATGATCTTGCCACATTCTATGGGCCATAGGCCTCTGCCTTGGAAGCACGCTTCTTTTTCTGTAAAAAGTAAACGGCTCGGGTTAACCATTGCGTAGATTCCTATGTCTGCTTCCAACAGAAAATTATTACCGCAGAGGCTTCTGTTTCCTGTGACTGCATCAATCTCTAGAAAGTTCAGTTAGAGCCCTTTTGCTAACAATTCCCTCAAAAAGTCTTTGTTTTTCACAGATTCTTTAGGAAAGTTATACACACATTAATGTTCAAAGTGGACCTCTCTCTACTTTGGACAGTTCTTGAGCTGCTTTGAAGTAATGCTACCAAGAATTTTAGAAGTCTTTTTGCCTAGAGAAGAGAGCCCAGGAGACTTTACCTTAAATTTCTCACATCACAACAAAGGTTCTGGTAGCTCCATCCTTGGTCTGATCCTGAGGCAGCAAACATGTTTTGCAAGATGTGCTCTGAACTTGGTTCACACTCCTAAGTTTCAGTTTGTTAATGAGTATCTTTCCTGGTTACAGAGACCTCAAATGACAGTTGTATTCTAATCTAATACTTCCTGGCTTCTCTATATGCTATGCAAATTGTATTTGCATACTGATCACTTATTTCCTTAGTTGATATCTTTTTCTGTAATTTGTCATAGACAACTGAAAGCCAGAGATATGTTAAACAATCTTATGGAAAATTATCTTGTCAAGGCTATGTTTTTTTAATCTTCCAAATCACTGCAGGCAAAGTTTTACCAATTGCTTCATAATACAACATAATATGTATCATAGTCATTTTTCATCCTCAACCAATAATTTACTTGCTAATTTTCCAGACTCCTCAAAATTCTGACCCCTAAGGGTGCCAACACTAATTCCACATACTTCGTTTTATTTGTTTTGTCATTACTGACCCAGTCTGGACAACATTTCTTCTGTAAGATTTGCTACAAAACTGATCACTCTCAAATTAGTCACTCAAAACAACAATCATCTCTTTAGTTCTAAGAACTAAAAATTTGGATGGTTCTTCCAACCTTGGTGGGCTGGGCTGACCTCTGCTGGGTACCCTCACACTTTGCATGCAGTTGGCTGTGTCGCTGGTGCACATATCACAGATGACCTTCACGGGGTTAGCAGTTGACTGCAGCATAGCTTTCCACAAATCACAGCAGTTTCTGAAAGCAGGAAGAGAGCCAGCCCCTTTGTGTGAATATATGTTTCCATCGAATTTGCTGATGTTCCATTGGCCAGCAAGTCATGCAGGCAAGCCAAGAGTCAGTATGGCAAGACCTTAGAAAAAGATATAGGTACAGGATAATAAATTAGGTAGCCAGTTTTGCAAACATCTACCATATACTGTGAGAAGACTGCAGACTTAAAGGAAAGAAGTTGATTGGCTTTCTAACACAGTATGATCACATCCACATCACGTAAGTCTTCAGAGCTCACATCCTGAGACTGAAACTCAAAGAAATAAAGAGACATGACATGCATGGTTATGTGATCACTCAAGCTAATTGGCCACAGACTGCAACTCATGTGCAGAATGGATCAGAGACACATAGGTAAGAAAGCAGCTTGCTGTCCAGGATAGCTTCAGTCTTACACAGCCAAAAATTCTATTCTTAATGCATCTTAGATACAAGGGTGTCCATCCTAGTGGGTCACTTTTCTGTGCAATTGTTTGGTTAGCCACTTTTACGTCCAATGCAGGCTCTTGACTTCTGATCTCTTGAGCTGCCTCCACTCAATAAGTCCATATTCATGGGATTTTTCCCTTTCTCATCTGAACTCATCTGCAGGAGTTGGCACTCTTGTGCTAAATATCTTTATGTTGCAAAAGATAAGCCTTGATGTGAAAGGTTCCAAAGCCTTTGCCTAAGTATTTTGAAAGAATCCCTTCCTGCCTTTGCCAGAATTTCTATTAAGACACTGAGAAACATCATCCTACATCCTATTGTGTGTGCCTATAAGCAGCCAAGTAGGACAGATAAAGCACATTTTGCAGTGCGTGATCATATGTACTGAATGAAAACACAAACAGACAATGAAAGAATAATGCACTTTTCTGACATTGTAACATGTTGAATTGTGAGGCTTCAACCAGAAAAATACAGCAGCAGTGAACTCCAGGAAACACTGGAGAGATGAGGGGCAAATGTGAGTCCTGGCAGGGTTTTGTCGTGAGAAGTTGAGGGTACATCCATGGATGCGTACATAGGACTTCCAACCCACACCAGGTGACTTGCTTAATTAATTAATTTAATTTCTTATGATCTACTTTTCTATCACCTTAACAATAAAAACTGTTAAAATCATTATCATTTCTAGATCGTCATGTCATAAATTACATTAGTTTCTAAATCAAAAGATGATGAAAGACGTGCATTTGATGCTTGCATAAATGCAAATTTTGTGAGTTGTCTGCACTAGGCATAATAAGTTTACCCAAAAGAGTATAATAGAATTATCAATGCAACAGATATTTATTGTCTGGGTACAAAGATTATGATGACAAATAGCATCATCCGAGCCTTGTCGAAGTACATGCTCTAGATCAAGATTAGACTTGAAAATATTCTTCAAGTGTCAGGCAGTGCTGCATGTTATGGCAGAGACAACCCGGCACATATATAGAATATGTGATGAAGAACACTTGAGCACCTTAGAATCACCCAGAGAGTTCAATAAATGTCCAGATCGAGTCCCACCCTGGGCTATAGAATCACACTGCTTTGGCATAAGGAACTTTTAGAAATGTTTTACAAAGACAATATTAGGTTATTCTACCACACACCCAGGGCTGAACTCCCTCCCAGGTGAAAGCACTTGATGCTAGAAAGTGGTAACACCACATGCAAAACTCTGCAGCTCTAACACACACCATGTATCTTAGCAGACCCAAGCAGCGACATGTGCCAATCAGTGGGCCCTGGACAGGAACTGGCCGTGGTGATGAGAAGGGTAACTCAGACAGGAAGGAGCCAAAGGAAGGGACCTCTGGTGCTGTGCAGGTTTCAGTTTAATCCTCTAGCTGCTGAAGAGCCTGTGCATGACACTGAGAGCGCTGTGACACTGCCCAAATGTGTTAAGGCAGTGGGAGCGCAGGTCACTCAGAAACAGCACACAGGTAGGTGTTCCCTTGGAGAAGGCCATGTGGAGACAATGGGCCAGGAGAAGTAGGAATGGAGAAGGAGTTAAAATGGTAAAAAGATATTTACAAGAGGACGCGTGACTCAGAGTGTGGAAAGAGCAGTCTCTGAGGTTGTGTGTAAACCGCTTCTCCATCTGTAAGTAGAACAGCTAATGAAAACACTGTGGCATAGGCCTGAATCATTACCACAGTGCCTGCCAAGCAGAAAGACCCAGTGAGCAGTCAGGTTTAATTTGCAGGTGGGTCAGGCAGAGCTTGGTGACTGCCTGATACAAGAGACTAGGGTGAGGAAGAAATCAAAGAGGTGGTTCTGAAAGGCAAAGATTCATGCGTCCTGCAGGTGCCAAGCACTGAGGTAAGGATCGTCAGCACACAGGTAGGAGAGGGAGATGACGGCTGGGGAGACAATGTCAGTAAGAAAGGACGGAAGTCTGTAACTGTTGGAGGTCAAGTGGCGTCTCAGGTACCTATGCCTCACCCAGTTGCCAATATCGGAAACTAGAGCAACAGAGTAAATACGTTGAACATGAAGATGAACTGAGGGAGCCAGAGCCCTGAATGTGTCTTCAGCATCACCTTTGCCATCATCGCCATCATCACCACAGTCCCCACCAATGTGAGTAATGTACGCCTGTGTCAGGCAACTGATTGAGCCATCTCTGTATCTAGTCAGATACAGTCATCCGGTAACACCGTAACGGAGCCCGGTGAAGAGGAAAGTGCTGAAACTTTCAGATGTACCCAATATTCCTACACTTCACACCAGAGTAATTACGGGGCAGCTGGAGAGCGAGGAAAGGCAGGAGAAAGAAGAGGGCGGTAAAGGACACACAGAGAGTGGGTTTAGACCCATGCATGCACCTAGGTATGCTTACACATTCACGGACCACACAGACGAAAATAAGGCTCCAGAATATGCTCCACCCACTGTCGGTGTTTCTGCACGCACACGCCTGCAGTACGTGGCTCTGATATTCCCCTTGGGAAGTGAGAGCCTCTGTGTGTCTCTGTGTCCCCTCTGCTTCTCCACCACCCGCCTCTACAGTGTCTTCGCCTTTTTCATTATTATTGTTGGTGCTGGCAGCATGCAGTGATGGCGTTCACTGTGGCTACTTGGCACATGCACACGACACACCTTAAACCCTTCGCATCCCCTTCCACAGACCACACTCTGCGCCGCCAGGACCTCGGCTCTCTTCCCCTCTGCGAAGCGTCGATCTCATGAGCCTCCTTCACTGATCTCTAGTTTGCCTTTTATTTAGGCTTTGCATTGATCATGTGGGAGAAACCACAAGGTATTCAGGCTTGTGTGTCTGATTCATTCAGTTTTGATCAAAATTACACTTGCCCAAGAGATCATTAATTTAAATTAATGTTTAATGTGGAAATATCTGAGACGTGCTATAGTAAAACGCTACTGGGCCTAGTGTTCTGAGAGGAGAAATCTTTAGATTAGCCATACTCATTTAAAGTTAAGATAAATGATTAGATGATATTTACATATTAATAACATCACATTAAAATAAATTGAATTTATACTTACTTGCTATTTTATCATCATAAAGTTGAATTTCTAAGTCTTAACAAAGCAAAGATTTCTCATAATATTAAGTACCAAGACAGAAATATTCTCACAAAGTTATAATTTGTGACCCTGATTTATAAATGCTTATTTCAGAAAATACATTTACTAGCTTTTCTTTCTTTAAAGAAACCTTTTGGGGGCCTTTTGTAGGCCATGTTTAACTCAGGAGATTTATTTTTCTCCGTAAATATATGATAATTAACACACTAGTTCTGATCTCACATATCTAATACATCCTACTAGTTAAAAACAGAGAGGCCCACTCATTCCTGGAGGATGTGCTGAAGAGAAGGAACTTTCCCTTGAGCCCCTTCTGTGTGGTCTGCATATTGATTTATTTTGAGTCACAGCATGCGGCACAGAGCCTGACTTATGGTCAAACAGATGAGCTTCACCTTCCAGTCAGCCGCATCGTATGCAAGGCTGGGTGACGTACTTACTCTTCAGAGCCGCAATTTTGAAGCAGGAGGTAGAGAGGAGTCCTGAAAGCTAGATCTCCACAGCCCACAGGCCACGCCATGGCCACCAGCTGTGTGTGCCCCAGCTGGTAAAGACAAGACGTGGGGCGCTACGGGGCGATGGGTGCTGGAAACCGCAAAGAACGCCACCTCTACCACCTACGCTGTGCCTGGGACCCGCCTGCAGGGCACCGTACACACAGGAAAGGTAGCCCAACTTAACTAGAATTAACTGTAACCTCACTTGCACTGTGATTTTGACCACACCCCCCATGAACTTTAAGTGTCTTTACAAGTCCCTGGAGGTCCAAATAAAGGCAAAACTCCCCAATGGAAAGGAGACTTGTCTGATGGCGGTACATCACCAAGTCAATTCGAAGAGGTGCCCCCTCCCGGTGAAAGCCACAGGCTGCTTCTTTTAGGCCGTGTGCTTCTTACTGACCCTGAGGAGCATCTTAATAAATCTATGTGCTCACTTCTGCTTCCACCTGTCCTGCTCACTCAGGTCTTTGTTCAGGATACCAAGACCCTGGGACATTCACAACACCGGACAACAGTTAGACCTTTTTTTTTTTTTTTAACCATTTTAGAGGACAAAGCAAGTCATCTCAGACCAATGACTAACACATGCAGACAAACATTTAATGAATGAAGAAATCTGTAAACATGCCTGACATTACACTCAGCCTATAAAATTCTCAATAGATGTTCACATTCTTTTATTCTAACAATCATTTTATTTCCATTTTAAGGCTACAGTAAAGATATTTCTTACTCACAACTTTCAAGTTATTTAGGAACATAGAAAATGGTAACTTTGAGGTCCACACTCAGGTCTGCGACAGGCGTGACCCAAGCCACCTTCTCCAAGACTCTGCAGCTCAGCTCCGTGTCCTTCCTCCGTGCCTGTCCCACTGTGGCACAGCGCTCAGCTGTTACTGAGTCTGTCACTGTTTTCAAACACACTTGGATGTCTCTAATTTTTCTTCTGAACCAGATCCATTCTTCAGGGGCAGAACTCCCTCTTCTTGAACACCCACCGAAGTGCTCAGTCTGCACACACAGCAGACAGAAAGGAAACAGCTTGCCACCTAACCCCGAGGAAGGGGTACAGTTTCATAGGAGCCAGTCTCGTGCAGACTGTGTGTGACAAAACTGGCTTCAGTGGCAGTCAGCGAACAGCCTTAGAATGACGATGTCAGTGTTTTGCTGCGAGATAAATAAGAAATAGCCTCAATGCCTGTTTGATCTAAAAGACAAACATTATGATTTTAGAAAAAATTGAATCCATTATAGTATCAAATCATAAAGAACTAAAGAGACCCAAGCTGGGCATGGTAGAGCATGGCTGTCACTCAGCAGTCTGAGAGGCTGAGACAGGACGATTGCAAGTTCAAGCCCAGCCTGGACAACTTAGTGACTTATGGAGACTCTACCTCAGAATAAAAAATAAAAAGAGCTGAGGATAGGCCTCAGAGTGAAGGCCCTGGGTTCAATCTCCAGTATTGCCAGAAAAAAGAAAAGAACAGAAAACCCAAGAAGAGATTACCCATTATACTAAAATGAATTAAGCCAGAAGACCATAATAATAACCATCTATTATTAAGTACTAAAATGCGATCAATATTGCGTCCTCCAGACCTTTTGTCTGTCATGTTCTTCATCACAACCCAAGAAAGTAGGTGTCACTTTCATTTTCCCAGGGACTAAAATATGAGACCTCGCTAGATTAAACACATTCAAATCCAACCCACCATGAGGAGCAGGGCTGGTGTGCAATGGTTTGCCCAACTCTGCTTTGCTTTCTCTTTGTGCTTTACAACTTTTCCGGGATCTCAAGACTTTATTTACATAGAGGAAAACAGAACATTGACAGATCCCCAGCTATAGAGGATACTCCAAAGAGAAAAGCACAGAGAAGGAATTTTCTAACATCTCTAAAACAAAAACTTCCAGTTAAAGTTCAAAGAAGCTCAAGATAAAAACTGCATGATTTTTTAAAACAATGCATGTTTAAAATATATGCTAATCACATTTACCCTGGGGAAGTGATGCAGCAACAAACAGAAAAACCGAAACAGCACCCAGGATTTGGAGATTTATTTAAAGTTGATTGACCTGACCCCCAAAAAATGTCAGGTCCTGATCTCTGGTAGTTTAGGGCTTATAAGAGTTTGTAAGTGGGATGTACAGGAGCTGAGTATTTGGTGGCTATTGATTGGCTCTTACGATGTGCAGCACAGTGATGAGGCATTTCCGAGAAACAGAAGTAACAGGAACTGTAGCAGGAACTAAAGTGAAATGGAGGTGATCTGGGCAGCTAACCGAATCTGAAGCATCCCGGCAGGTGGGCATTTCTGCTACACCAGCACATACGCGTCACATCGTGGTCACTGTTATTCCTGCTCCACTGCCTCCCATCTCCCTACTTCCCCCAGAGCACTTCCCTGTCTCCGCAGAGCCTGCCCTCCTGTTTCCCACCATCTCTTTCATTCTATTCTTTATTTCCATTCTGGGTCTCTCATATTAGAGAGGCCATGCAACATTTAACCTGCTGTGTCCCATTTATTTCTCTTAGTATTGCATGTTTCTCGCTACATCCTTAAGAATAAGGTACTAAGACTTGTCTGCTTCTACTACCTTTCTCTCCATTCCTGATACACAAGGGTTCCATTCCCTGGAGTCCAGTGGGATGGCAGGATCACACAAATTACCCACACACCCATTTGTCATTCTGATTCTCTCAAAGGACTTTGCTGCCCACCAATCTGTTGGCTCATCAAGGAGTCCGATGTAAGGTTCTGTAGTGTGTGTCACATGGAAAAGTGAAGGCAGGACAGGAGGACTTACCTGAAGTATCGCGAATCCAGCTACCACTGACAATCACGTCTGAAAGTGTGCTCTCCCGAACTTCTCACCATTCAACGTGGCAGCCACGCTTCCTTCAGCCAAGTGGCCCACAGCCTCCTTCTGACACAAGTGCCATGAAGATGCAGCAGACTCAAGTCACTAAGATGAACATTTCCCTGTCTGTGGTTCATATTCATCAGCAAATGGGGGGATGGAGACTTTGGGCACCTACCCTAGACAGAAGAGGACAGCTGAGGGAAACATCATTTCAATCTTAATAAGAAAACAGACATTTTTCTCTAAAGTTGAGGAATTAATGTTTCATATAGACACCTTATATGCAAATATTGGGCTGGGGATATAGCTCAGTGGAATAAGCGCCTGCCTAGCAAGCACAGGGTCCTGAGTTTGATCCCCAGTACCGCCAAAAAAAAAAAAAGAAAAAAAATATGCCCCTTATATGCAAATATTTAGCTCACAATATCCACTCCAAAATCAAGTTGAAGTACCATGCTATGACTACTCTTTGATGACAGATGTCCCCCTTCTGCATGTGGCTGCCGAGATGCCTGTTCACGGGGCTGTTACTGCTCCAAGCATCAGCTTAAAGAATATCATCTTCCATAGAGCAGAGCCAGCTTCAGGCAAGAGCATATGCATAGGGACCCAGTTCCTCAAGGAAGTGCTGCACCTCAGAGCATGAGCACAATGCTAGCTTCAAGCTTGCAGTCTCACAAGGACATCTGTAGACTTTCCACTGGACTTTCTGAGGAGAACACGCCATCCCAGGGTCTCCCCTGAGGCTGAACCACCCATGTGTTCTACAGCTCTCCTGTGACTCCAAGTCATGGGACTCATAACATTATTTCTCATGCATAGTTCACGTTTATTCTCCTGATTTTCCAGTTTCCAAACATTTCACGATTTTAGCATATTTTATAAAATATAGAGTTGAAGTCAGGATAAGGAGTAAGATCTATAGGAGGAGAAATTATCACAGAATGTGTAACAATTTTTCAACCTAACTCATCCTGTGCACTTTCTCCCCTCCTCCATCCATGCCCAGAGTATGTCTCACTCCTCTGAGACTTTCCTGTGTAACACAACCCCTCACTTCCCCAAAAAGCACATTGGTCGGGATAACACGACACCTCCTCACCCAGCTCCATCCCATCTTTGTATATCTGTCCTTCTCTTTATTATATTCTCAAGGTCTCCCCACATGCAACTGTCCCCAGATGTTGTAAAAACAAATCCACGGTTGAGTCTCCCCTATTCCTGCTTCCCAATATCTTCAATGAAGACATGAAGCACCCAGCAATGGCGGCAAGGAAGCAAGCAACCATTTGCCCTGGGAATAAACGTCCCTGGGCTGGCATGTGAAACAAAACTCAGTGCAAGTACCAGACAACGCACGCATCCAGGCTCTCTCCAGAACATGGTGCAAATGAAACAGGTTTGGTGGTGCTGTTTAAAAAAACAAAATGAGTCTTCCCTCTGCTTTTTGTTTTCATACTGTTTAAAACCAACGAACGTATTTTTATGTAAAAATATCACTAAATCAAAACAAAACTGATAACATTCATTTTCCCTAGTCAGTGGTTTCATTGGTAAAGGAAACATTTTATTTATGAAATTAGTAAAGTAAATAAGTAGGGCCTAATTGAATTGTGAAGCTGCTTCCAACTTGGGAAGCTTAGGTCACTTAAGTACCTGTAATTTCCCATTTGCGTGTGGACAGTCAGGGTAATGTGAAAAGCAGACTCCTTAGTTGTACTGCTTTTTAAAGAATATTTTTAAGATGAATTAAAAGTATCCATGGCAACATATTGTTTACTGCTGAACAGGAAGTAAATTTACAGATCTGTCCCTGCAATATTAATACCGGTAGCGTTTCTCCTGGGTGGCCGTCTCGATGAAGACACATTGCACAGTAGCTTCTTTCTTGCGGGGACCACAAGCGCCTTCCCAGCATCTCTATTCAGGTTCTTCAGTGGGTGATCTTCCTGCTGATACTTTCGTCACCCCTGGGAAAAGTGTTTAGAGTAAAATGAAAGGCAGCTGAAACTCTGGGTGGGAAAGAAGCTCACGTGAGCAATTTGGGGTCCCATAGCTGTGAGCCTTTCTCAGGCTAAGGGTGAGACATTCCTAATTCATGTTAAAGTGAGATGCAGTGAACACCATGTGGGTCCTGTCTCTTGTCTACAGTGTCTTTTTTCCATGTTGTAATTTTGATTTGTAATTACATGACGGACAGCAACCAGAATAAGGGAAGAAGAAAATTAGCAGGTGAAGCTGGACAAGCATAAAAGAAAGGGATTTGTTAAAGAGGGGGATGAAGGGGGAGAGGAAAGGAGACACAGGGCAGGAAGGAGAGTGGGAGGAAGAGGAGGGGTCGGAGGAGGAGACTAAGGAGGCTGTGGTAAAAGGACTGAGCAATCTGGAAGTGTCTCTGCATTTGACCCTGGCACTCCGCAGAAGCTGATCCGAGCTGCGAATGTGCTGAGCTGTGAAGATAAATCAAGGGAGCACCGTGCAGAGGCCCCTGCGCGGTGTGTGGGCCGTCCCCTCACCTGTCCCTTGGCCGCGCCAAGACCAGGTTCTGCTGCCCTGTTCCACTCTGCCTAAGCTGAGGCCCTCAGGCCACACTCTTACTTTTTGTTATCTCAACTATATGTGTTTATTGAAAAGCAAAAATGGGGACAAAAAGAGAAAGATCAATGCTTTTGAGTAAATGCTGTATCCTTTGCAAGCGTCTCTGAACCCTGTGAGGTGATCACGGACCTTACCCACATGTGGCGAGGACGGAGATGGAAGCCCAGGCATGCAAAATGCTTCCTCAGTGCTATTTTAAGGCTTGTCATCAAACAGGGTTCAAACCCACATCTGCCCAACCCCAGGACACGTGCTCACTCACATACCCCTCTCTCCAGCTAGAAAGTACCAAACCTAGGACTCTGAGAAGGCAGGAAGCTGAGGGACTAAAAAATGAATTACATTTCAGAAAAGGACCACAATACTAGTGCTAGAGTTCTCACAAAAGAACTTTCTAAATCCTTCAACTATGACCAGAAGAAGTGATCTGTCTCAAAATCCTTGGGGGAGTATGGCCAGCCTTTAGTCACACTTTCACATCGTGTGTGCATGAGTGCACGTGTATGTGTGTGATTACACACGCATGATACACACTCTCATGAAAAGTCAGAAACTTAATCAGATGATTTGAACCCAGGGCACTAAATAGGCATTTTGATTTATTTTCAGAGAATTTGATTTTCAGAGAAGCCAATTTATATTCTGTTTGAGCAAACCGAATCCACTCTATCTTAAGTGAAGCTTCCATCAAAGACAAGGTCGCCTTGGAGAGAAGCAGAATTGTCTTTGTCACATCTGTGTTCCATGTGTGGGTCTCCATGGAGCTCAGGCCTTCGTGACCAGCAAAAGCAATGAACTCATTCTTTAAAAGAACAGCTTTTTTATTTAGTTGAAAGGAAAATCACAGTATTAATAGAAAAGCATGGAGATAAGAATCGAAATTTTTCTTTTGAAATAATCATAATGAGTTACAACACCTTATAAACGCACAGGCTGAAATTTTAAAGGAGGATACTTCTTTCACTCTTTTTTTCTTATTAGCAAAAATGATATGGATGTATTTTTAAAATAAAAAAAAACTGCGAAGGAGAAAAATTTAGCTGCAAGTGCAATACTAAGAATATTGTCACTGCAGACACTACCCTATCTAGATGTCCCCCAAGATCCCCATCTTCTCACACACGGGGATTTAGGAAGGCAGCTGGATCATGGGTGTGTGGTACTGGGATTAAGGATGTGTGGTGAATCTACTAGGTTAGTCCACTATTGGGTTAGCACAGTCCTGGGGGTGGCTCAACGGATTTACTGAAAACAGAAACCCCACCCTTAGTATGGATGGCACCAGCCAATAGGCTTGTAGCCTGGGTGGACTATCAAGGGACAGGTGGAGTGTAGGCTCTCTGCTTTCTGCCTGCCCTTCCATGGACTGTGTGTGTGTGTGTGTGTGTGTGTGTGTGTGTGTGTGTGTGTATATATACCTTTACTGTTTCAAAGCACACATTTACCTGATCAAAAAAAGTTTTTCAGCTTACTTATTGGTTAATGTTATTTTCTAATATACTGGATAGCAGTCCGTCTGCTTTGGCACCAGGCTTGGCAGACATTTGAAGGGATAAAGGAGGCTGAACTCCAAAAGACTAATTTCACAGGGACATAGGCTCCATTAGCCACGACAGCCCCACCAGGGTGCCCTCCAGACCTTGGTCTTCACTGCTAGCTGCAAGTAAGAATCACCCATGAAGTTTTAACAATTCAAGCGATGTTCACATTACCCCAGTAATTTCTATAACTTTACATTTTTATGTGCCAGTTAAAAACTAATTTTAGGAGGAAGAAGCAAAGTGAAGCAAAAGAAGGGAATTTGACATCAAAAAATTTCTTATGAATTTATTTATGAAAGATGTAGTTTCTGGCATGCTGTAAATAGGAATATTTGTAAAATAACTTTGTCGTGTTACTCTTTTAAATGTGTGCAGAAGGAATCTATAAAAGACAGACACTTTGCACTTACTATCGCCTAGCAGATACCCCCAAATAGGCATTGTTTCAGTGGTCAAAACTTTACATGGTTTCTTCAGTCCTTGAGCACGTGCTTCTATTCCATTTATTCTGCATAATTTGATCTTAAGATAACATAGTATTACTATGCAAGGTATTTTCTTGAGCACTTTAACAATACCCAATATAAGTATATTGAAATTGAATTTTTCCCATGACCATATGGCCTACAGATTAACAGATTTCCTTCTGACTGATAAACTCTAAGGATGCATATGTCCGGTCCAAAGAAAGCAGCTTCTTATTTGTTTGCTTGCTTGTTTGTTGTTTGTTTTGCTGGGCCTTCACACTGAGCTATCCAGTCTTCTTTATTCTTATTTGTGAGGCAGTGCCTCTCCATGTTTCCCAGGCTGGCCTTGAACTTGCAATCTTCCTGCTTCAGCCTCTCAGCGTGCTGGGATTACAGTCATGCACTACCATACCTGGCTAAAAAGGCATAGTTTTACATTTTGAGAACCACAGGAGAAATATTAAATGACATTTATGCAAGTATACATGTCAGTTGGCCAAAGCCAATTGTCCTCCATCTGGGGCCTCCTTTCTCTGAACAAATAAAACTAAACAAAGTAGCTAAGTACTATAATGCAAAAGTCCTATTCGCCAAAGTAACCAGGGCTGTACGTCTACCAATGCAAGGTAGACCTTGAAGCGACTTACAGAGATTATTTCTTTTGGAAGAAAATCAAAGGGAAAACACTGGCAAAAATTAGGATCTGTTGTACATGGGGATAACTTTTGACACTCAGAAATGGCATCTTCTGAACCAAAGGTTTTTAAGCACTGTCCCGCAAAAGCATTGCACAACACTACCCACAATGACAGAGAGAAATTTTAATGATTTGAAAATTACATTGATGCCTAATTTTAAGTGCATTCCTGAGAAAATCTCCAGTGCATACCCTATTGGCCAATAACATGATCCTGGCAAAACTATAAAGGCGTGATTCCTCTGGTACATTTTATTCAAGTACTCCTAGCAATGGGCTATTACTACACTTGGGCTATTGTGTATTTAATCTAGTGTGATCTGAACAGGGCCTGAGAACTGCAGCCCTCATGGTTGCAACAGCTACTAGTGGCAGCTCGATTTTGTTTTTTTGATCTGGGGTGGGATGGTATGATGGTTAGCTCTCCAGTTATAGTGGCTCCAGTGCACAGACATTGTGATTGATAACTGTAAAACCTTCACCTACTGTTGAGAAACTTCATTATCTTCCCCTCACAGCCATCAGGAAGAGTGGAATCTATGGAATTTTAAACTATAATGAGAAAAGTTCGCAGAAATTGTTGACATCTCACAGCTTACTGTATTGCCCTTAAGACTTGATAGTAAACAAACTGAAAATTATTACCTCTGTCTGATGAGACACCACCCCATTTATTTTGGAATTTTGCTGCCAACCTCAGTCTACCTTCCACAAGGAGATGTGATTAAAAGCTACAAGGGGCTCCAATGGTACGTCCAGTTTCATCACCTGCCGTGGTGCAAACCTATGGCCCACAGGTTATTTGTTTCAAGATGTTAAAATATGGGTTGTTTTTTCTAACCTAAAACCTCAGTACTCAGGTTTAATTGCAATGTTGGCACTTTGTGATAAATTAGTGGGTTTGGTGCTGCAGTTTGTGGGCTCTTCTCTAAAAGGTTTGCCACCACTGACCTACAGGTTCAATCTCCACTTTTACAATGACCGCCTAAACACTGCTACATGATCTGAAGCCAGAGAAGGTGGTCCTCAGGGAAAGACATCAGCTAACTCTTCCCATGAATGAGGGTGGGAAGAACATTACCAGACACTGCTAATAATTGACATGGTAGTAAAACTCCAAGATATCCTCAGATTTATATTTCTCAATTTCATAGACCATTTCCTCTAAACCTCTGGATGTCCATTCCACTGCTAGGACTACAACGGAGAATTCCTGGGAGTCATGCAGAAAGGGTCACTACACGGGCAGGCAGCACCCTCCTAAGACCCTCAAACTGGGCCCAATCCTTGAAGATAGACTACCACTGCCCAGGGCAGCAAAACAATGTACTGATTTCCAACTTTCTTTTTCTTTGCTAAATTCTAATCTTGCTGATTATTATACTTTGACAGACTCTGTTAACAGAATAAAGTCTGTCAGCATTTTCTTCATTCTGTTACCTTTATCCACCCCCTAACACACAGCCATACGAGCTCTTCTGCCTCTTAAGAAAAAGTAAATTATCTTGTTCATTTTTCTCTTAGCTACTATTATGCATTTAATTTACAGCTAAATCGGTCATCCTGTGAGTGACTGTGCTAACAAAAATGGAAACAGAATAGTCATTCCTCTCATCACTGCACAAGATAGGTTTTTCGTAGGTTTTTCCTGGTCCTTAAATTTCCATGTCATCGTGAATTCCAAGCTTCCTTCCCATAAAAAAGTACATGGACTTTGAGTGCAGATTGACAAATTACTTCTTCACAGGCCACTGTAATCCTATCAAGAAAATCTACAGCATTAGAAATGGACCGGCACATTGGAGTTGTCATCACAATGACATTAGTCTCTGCTCTTCAGTGATCATCCAGGTAAGAAAAACAATCATTCTGCCTTAAAGCAGCAACTGCTCACATAATACTATTGAAATAAATATCATATATAGGTCTCTCAGGATTTCTGTCCCTTTTTCTTTTCTTTTTTTATTTTTATAGTGCTGGGGAGCAAATCCAGGGACATGTGCTCAACCACCGAGCCCCATAAGACTTATAAGATGACCTTATAAGATGTTTCTTATGAGGTGCAAGATTCCCTCCTCCAGAAACTTCATAAACTGGGTTAAACATGTATTACCCTATGTTACTGGCATGAACAGTCACACAGCTTGGATTTTCTCTTAGCTAACCAAGGTAAATATATACTAAAGCAAGTACCTCCAATGTAAATATTGCACCTATATAAAGCTACCTCTCAACTGGAACACCTTTGACTAGGGAAGGAAAAAACTACATGGCATTCTGGAAGTACAGAATTTTCTACTAAAATAACATTTCGGGCCATTTCTCATCCCCTAAGCTTTAAAATATGTGCTAATAATTACACCACACCAATAGGTCACTCCCACCTCACTCTCTCTCCTTGTTTGTCTCTTAAACAGCTTTCAATATTAAACCAAAACCAGAGAGACTGAGAATGTCAGCGGAGGAGTAGGAGGAGTGGGAGGCCTCAACAGCGACATACTTAGCCCGCTGACCCCTAAGGAAGTGACCTCCTGAACTAGACAAAAACATGGCATTTTTCTTAGTGCTTGTTTCGGCCTACTAAAATTTCAAAAACCTTTTCTCCAAATGCACACATTCCAAGGGAAATGGTTTGAGAATTTAAAATGATGAAATAGCCCATGTGACTGATTCCTGGTCCAGATCCAGAGCTGTTGCCTGCGTTACTGCAGGGCTCCAAAAAGACACCTCTCGAACACTTCTCCGGATAGAGCTGCTCTCCCTGCTCTGGGCTCACAGTTCCCACGTGGGATGCTGGGAACGAAGCTGCAGAGTCCCAGCTGCCTTGCCTTAAAGCAAGCAAGGTGAGTCCTGCAGTGCGATTTCCAGGTGCATCCATCAGAGCAGGTCGGACCAAGCATGACTTCACAGGAGACTGAGCCCTGGCTGGCTATGCTTCACCCCTCCCCAGGACCTCTCCTTATCTCCTGAGAGCAGCTCCCTGATAACAAATACCTTCAGCATGATTCCAGCTACAGGGCTCTGCTTCAACAAATACCTTCAGCATGATTCCAGCTACAGGGCTCTGCTTCTAGGGCACCTGCTGCATCCATTTTTAAGGAAAACAGCTGCAAATTGTCCTCATCCTTTCTGGTTAAGCTCACTCACACTCTTATGTCTAAGCGAGACTGCTGGTATAACTCCACGCCAATACTCCTGTGAAGAGCATTTGTTCACTCATCCTTTCACCATAGATGTGTTGCACAACTTCTCTGCACTGGATGTTTGTTGGCTTCTGGGGACATGTCTAGTACTAATGTCGAGGCATTCTGCCCTTCTAGAGCCACAATCACATGTACAACATCTCCATTGCTGCCAATGCAGTATCTGCCTCATTTTATAAAATAAGATCAAACCTGCAGGTTTCACAGAAAGAGGGTGGTCAGAGAGTCAAATCTCTAAATCATCCAACATCTCCACCACATTTCACAGTCCTCAAATCTGTTGCACAGGCAGAAGAGATAGCTCAGCAGCACAGTACCTGCCCGGCAAGCATGAGGTTGAGTTTGATTCCCAGTAGCAAAAAAAAATAAAAGTGACATAGCAGTATATAGACTAAACAGCTACTATTTCCCCTAGGAATTATCAGAAGCTTTTGCTCATTTGTTTGTTTAGGATTGACTAGGCAGTCTCTAACACGCCCAAACACCCAAATTTTTATAAACCCTCATTTCATATTCTAATCCTCTCCAGCAAGTTGTTTTCACTTTCAAACCTTACCTTTTAATAAAGAAAAATCACAGAAGCCTACTCATTTATTTTATATTTAATAATTACTGTTTTTAGAAGGCAAAATACAACTGTACTAATAAATCACTTTTCCATTGATTCCTTAGTGGTGCAGGGTGTTCCAAAGGCACCTTCCAAGGCTGGAGGTATAGCTCAGGGGAGAGCCCTTGCCTGGTCTGCACGAGGCCCCTACTGCGATCCTTACCACCGTCAAAGACAAAATATCAGTAAATTTAAAAGGAAGACCTGCTGTAATAACTCAGCCTCAGAGCAGAGATGAAGTAAATTTAAAGAATTTATTTATTTATCTGTGTTTGTGCTTATGGAGGAGCAGCAGATGGCTGTGAGAAGGGCATGGGTTCTGGATTCCAAACACACGGCCTTTCATCCCAGGAAAGACGTTCGCCATGGACTCAGGCAGGTGAGTGGAAAGTGGTGCATCTGTAAGAAAACAGTGACCCCTATCTCATGGGACACTTAGAGGATTAAATGACTTCACTTAGAGGATTAAATGACTTCAGAAAGTTCTTAGTGGTGCTCCGCATGTAATAAGTTCTCACTATATGCTAGTTATTGTTATTGTCATTATTAGTTACCATTCTTCAAGAAAAGAATGTTGCCTATGATCTGAATTTTTTATAGATGACTCTCTCCAGGCTATTTAAATAATTTAAAGGAGAAGCAGAGGGGCCACCCTGACCTGAGTAAGCTCATCCTCACTCCTATCCTATCCTTGGTGGATTCTTTTTCATTGACTGCATCACCAGTTTCCATATTGGTCCCACAGGACAGGAAGGAAGCCTAGGGCAGAGCACTGGGCGGAGCACTGGACAGGTAGATCCAGCATAAAACTTCATTTCCAAGAAGGCGGTCTGCGAGCTAGCCACAACCCAGCTACTTGCTTTGTTGAATCCAGACTATGTGATTCTTCCCACCCAGCTCCAGTGTAGTGTAAACAAAATGCCAAAAATACCTTCTTCTTTGATATTCCTTGCTCTTAACCAATGAAAGATTGGAATTAGTTGAAAAGATGTCTACCTAACTAATCTGAACCATTGGAGAACAGAGAGAAAAATGCCATCAAACATCTGGAAATTAAGTCAGTAAAATACTTCTATTTTTAAATGAGCCATTGACAGTAAGATATTAAGTCAAGAATGCAAACTAGATAGCCTTTGCTTTTTGTTTTTGGTACTGGGGATCAAAATCAGGACCTTGTGCTTGGCAGGCAGGCACTTATGCTATTGAGCTGTATCCCCAGCCCCTAGAGATCCTTTGGAAGATGTCCACTTGTAAATTCCACAGCTCAGTACCAATTTTGTATGACATTTCAAGTAAAATTAATATTTAAGCAAACTTACTGAAAGTTTTAAATATAATTACTGTCCTTAGAAATATTGAAAGGAATAGAAATTATTTTAACTGGTATCAGTGTGAAATATATTATTGAGATTTAAGCCAATTGATGGCAAATAAACACAGAAATGCCAGAATAATGGGGAAATTGTAACTACATACCTCAAGAATGGTTCACTTTTAAAACAAATCTAAATTCCAAGTCAACTTTTTTTCTGTATTGTATATAGTCATGTCATTTTTAAGGACGGGTTTATGGTTCTGAAAAAAAAATCCTGATCTTTTATTGTCTTAGGTAACACATAACTAATAAAAGTTAGAATGAATGTGAGTTGTAAATAATATTAAGTTTAACAATTTAAATTTATGGCTATAGTGAGAAATATGCTATCAATGTACATAAATACATAAGGGGCTAAAAATATTTAAGAATTTTTTATATTTAGTAAAATCCTATTGAAGAACTTTACATATGGAATGCAATATTTTACTAGGAGAACCTTTTGAGCACTTTTATAGTTTTCCAAAATTGCAAAATTGGTCTCCCATGGACAATGATTTTCTCAAAATTATTGCAGGAAAAGTACAGGAACTCTTCATTGTCAGAAAAAAGACTAAAATTTAACCTTCATTTCAAAAGAAAATTCAATAAATTATGTAAGCACTGAAGCTATTATGAACAACTATGAAAGCAAATATGAAATGATTTTATGATACTACTATATGCTAAAGAATGAATTTCTCATTATCGTGCTCAAAGGTTTTATGTTAATATATATAAATATATTTTTATTTCCTAGAATTCCTTCTCATTTGTAACTGCTATATAATAACACACAATTGCTATAATTTTCTGTAATTTATGTAATTATCATATAAATGATGTCAAGATACGCTCTGAGGAGCAGGCACTTCACGGAGCTTTTACATGGTGTTACGTGGGGTGCCAGCAAGTCTGTAACCAGTCTTTAGCTTCTTCAGGAGTTGTTTGCTTTCTACAGAATAGAGCTTGTTTACTTTCATGAAAATTAAAAATGAAAATTCATTTCAGGGGAAAAGGACATTTTATGGCAGAAAAGACTAGAGATAAAGCCAGTCTTTCATGTGTGTGGTACTGGTGATCAAATGTAGGGCCTCACATGTGCAGGGCAGGGGCTGTACCCCTGGGTCACTCCCCAGCCCTGTGCCTTCCTTCATGAGAACTTGAAACCAGAACTTTGAAAGCAGTGCATGTTCAAATACCCTGGGTCTCTCCTGGGCTCCTTCTGGTGCCACCTGGTCATTTACCTCTGTTTCGCTGAATGCCTATGTCCTCCACCTTTCCCGGCCCCAACCTGCATCCTCCATTGCCCTCACAGGAGAAGGACACAGCCCATGTGGTCAAGCGCGGACACTCGCTGGGCCCTCTTGCTCTCATTTCCAAGCCCACCTCGTGAGCTGCACAGGCGAAGGAGTGACAGCCATTCCGTCTCTGATCGAAGGAGACCTCTTTCCTGGCTCACTGATAGTGCAGCTCAGTGACCCCACCCTGAACAAGACCAAAGGCTTCCAAGCTTCAGCATTCCAAGGGCTTTGAACTCTTTTAGCTCCTGCCCATCCTAACAACTGTCTTCATTTTCAGAGGAGTAATTATGAGTGACGACATATATAGAGTTCACTTTGTACAGGACATCCAAAATTCTTGGAAACTGAGGGACAGTGTCAATGAAAAGTGGGCACTTGTATGTAACATTATTTTTTACCTTGTGGACCACCAGAAAAATCTCAGGTCTCCTCCCTATGGACTGTGTGGTTTGAAGGGCCGATTTACACCATACAAATGTCCATATGGATTTATTTTCAAAATAAAAGGAGTTCCATGGAATCAGAGAGCTGGAAAAGGAAGTGAAGGAGGGTGCAGCATGAAAAAGACTGGGGAACTGAGGCGTACTCTCATGCTGTAGACTTTCTCATCCTAGCCAAACCTCATGGAATTGTGCCTGAGTCTGTGTGAGAGAGTGTGTAGGCAGAATCTGGCGGAGCTGCTTGCACAGGGATTTTGCTGGATGTGGGAACGCTTTGGCCCCGTGACAAGGCATCACGCTTCAGTGCACGGAGAATTTTAATATTGACAGGGCTATCTGGAACATTAAGAAAGAAAACTACGGTTACAGACATCACCATCTCAGGGTAGGCACTGCCAAAGGTGGTTGTTGTGCTGTGTCCTCCTGGGGTATGGGGAGAAATGGGCACCTGGGAGGTGTCCAGCAGAACATGCTTGTCATACATCTGTGGTCTCATGTGTGATATCTCCAGAGGCTTGCAGTAGTAACATCATGAGATCTGAAACGGTACTAAAGATAACTGTATTTTGAGGTGGATCCTGAGGGCCACATCTCATCTGTGCCAATAGCTAGAAAGAATTACTTGCATGATAATCATCTACTTAGATATATTTACTCCTTTTCTCAAGAAAAATCTTTAGTTGACATTATATTGTTCATCGAGTAATTTCAATGTTAGTATTTGCATAGTCTCAGCACATTTTGTGTTAAATAATTGTGATGCTGCACTTTTTTTCCTAATTTATAACTAACAAGATTATCATCTCTTCTACTTAACAGGAAACAAAGCAGCAAATAGACCATATCCAATTGATTTGCTCCCCAGAATTGATTCTTATAACAAATCTTGAATCGTTCTTCTCATGGCAGCAGTCACTGAGGTTTCCTGGCAACAGTCACTCGGGTTTCCAGGTATTTTCAAGCCCCACTTGTCAAACTTCAGCACAAGGGAACCACAGGATGCATCAAGCATGAATGAAATGCTAAGCTGATAAGTAACTTGTATTCAGGGAGAGCTATTTTCCTATGGGCAAGAAAAGCAATTATCTCTTGGCCTTGGTTCTAGTCATCTTCAGGGTTGAAACAACAAAATTGTTTATAACAATTTCCCAAAGCAAGGGGGAAAACGTGTTTCCGGGGAGGTGGGTAGACTGCGAGATGGTAGACTCGTGTCTGTGTACCTGTGAGCCCTCCTGTCCGCTTCTCTTGTCCTGCAGGAACTCACAAAGCTTCCCCATGTGACCAAGGTAACATGAAGACATTGGTAAATCTCTAGTATTCCCTAGGTTGCATTTCATACCAGTTTATCTCAAGCCAGTAACTTTGATATGTATCTTAGGTAATTTCCTTGATGGCATCAAGAAATTTACAAGAATGAACAGTGGCTATGATTTGGCAATAACTTTATTGTACACATGACAGATGATTTACTGAAGCCATGCTTTAAATAAGAAAAAATGTGAAAGCTGTGTGTTGTATATTGGTTTACATTGGAATTGTCTAAGAATATCTAGAAATGTACAGCAGCGCTACCAAATCCTTAAAAAATTCACCAAACCTCTTTTAAATAGATCCAACATGGATAAGTTTTCATGTCTTCTTTACAAACATAACTGTATTTTAAATATTTATTAACTCAGCTTCTATTATTTCTATAATTTGAAAACCTGAATTTCCAAACATCAGTGAGAACAAGTGATATTGCACACATGAGCAATGTCGAACTATGCTGTAAAGAAGAGTTATTTTACCCAGGAGCTGACCATGTAGGGAGGAATGTGAGAAAGAGCTAAAGAAAGGTTCTCTCAGAGACAACTTCGTGTGGAGTGCTTTTATCAAGTGGCCCAAAATGGCAAATTCATAGGCAGATTGAAATCCCAGTCAAAGAGCGTGATAAATAAACAGTAGTGAGCAGTCAGACCAATGATGAAAGCTAAAGTGAAAATCCTACAATGTGCAATTCAGAACACAACGAACAGCTTTTGAAGAAAACGTCTGCACTGTTGGCTGCATGGCACAGGGCAGGAAGAATGGTCAGAATCACCATCAGACCAAAAGGAGGAGTGAGTCTCTCCAATGTTTAGCTTAAGTCTCAGAGCCCTCTGTGTTTTATTTTCAGTTTGCAAGTTTCTTTAACTCTGTGAAAGAAATAGTTCCTTACCCTATGCAGTTAAGTTCTATTTGATCAAAGGCTATCAAATAACAAAGCCCGTTAAAATTCCAAGATTCCGCAATGAACCTATTTAGAATGGAAAGTGGGTCGCTTGGTGGCTGACACGTTTTGCTAAGATATTTGTGCCTCTGTTTCATGTGACTTCAGAAATAGTATTATGAGTGTTCAATTCAATAACTCAGTAATAACAAATTTATTACATTTAAGAATACTGGCTAATCATAAAAAAAATACTTGCACTATGTTTAGTTTTACATTGCATTAATATGTAGCATTACTGTATACTTTCATTGGAATTTTTTCCTTAAAAACATAATCTCTACCAAAACCCAACATGGATCAGACCACATCAGTCGTTAACCTCTCAGCCACTCATGGCATACCCTCTTTTGTGGAAGTTTTCGGTGCTATGGGCACACGTGTATTCTCTTCTGTAAGGGGGCCACTAAGATCAATTCCCTCTCCCCTGGCTCCCCCCATGATCACAAATACACTTTGTCTAAGACAAGTTTTAGTCACTAACTCTACAAATGTCAGTAAGAATCTTAAAGGTATTAGGCTGAACCTTTTGCAAAGGTTACTTTCTTTTTTATTTTAAAGAGACAAAAACAATAAAAGTGATACAGAATTTCAAAACAAGATGATAGGAAATTCACAATGGTTATCATATTGCATATTATTATCTTCAAAGTAGTTGCTCAGATTACCAGGTACAGGCATGTAAAATTGATCAAACAATATAAGCATTAATGGTTCCTTTCAATTAACTAATAGAAATTAATAACACTTAACTGTCTTGTGTGTATATATGTATCTTTTTTCCCTTCCTTCTTTTCTCTTTTCCCCCATCCCAGTTGTTCTTTCCTTTTGAGCAATTTCCTTCCCCTTCACTATATCTATTGTAGATTCAAAGGTTATTTTCTATGCAACATTTTTGAATGCATACTTTTTACTCAGTTATTTACTTTCTTTTTTCAGATTCTAGTCATATGTCCCTTTTTTCTGTTCAGAACAACGCCAGGTTTTAATAAAATTTAGCACAGAAAGAAGAGCTTTTTCAAATGGGGAGAGGATCAAGAGTTGAAGGGCTTGGGAACATGAGGGAAAGGGGACAAAAAAAGAATTAAGATGTGTCATGTACACATACCAGCTCCCATGATGTGTCATCATTATATATTGCAAACCCCCAGGCAGCCAGCTGCCTCCCTAAAAGCCAGGACCACACTGTCCACAAATGCTCATGGGACACATGCAGGGGTCTGCTCACTAAATCCAGACCTGCTGTTCTGTGGCACAGAGAGATAAAAAGGAGGGGTACACTGTATTCAAAGAGAACCTTTGAATTAGCACCCCTGAATGGAGATAAGGCTTGAAATACATTGTGTTCAGCTCAGTAACACTACCACAAGCAGATGTGGGGGGAGGCACCCCACAAGCAGGCTTTGCTGGCCTCTTTTAGAACTGGGTTCAAGGCTATGGACTCTTTATTTTTCCTTGTTTAATTTTCTTCCCTTTATATTATTTACTATGTTGTCTGGTTTATTGGCTTTTCTCTGGTATATCTTTTGGTGCTTATTGCATGTTTGGTTTTTGCATATTTGTAATTGGTAACTATTACATGCATTTATGGAGTAAAATGTGACATTTTGACAATATAATAAGGTAGTACATATATCTTTTTAAATAATTTTCAGCTTCATGTTTCATATTGAATTTTTTGCCTGAAAAGCTTCATCATTTAGTATCTAGTTGAACATCGCCTGCCTTTCCCTAAGTAATGCACCCCTGTGTTCTTCAAATTGCGATATATGTGCCTGAAATGGGTATTAACAAAGACTCTTGCAACTAGATGGGGCTACATGACCCGGCTTTTTTTAAGACTTGCACTCTATGTCATCGGGGTAAAATTTCCTGTCTTCTTTACTTCACCAGGATTCTGAAATTTACCTCTGCCAGAAGCTCATGCACCTTTAAGAGCTACATGATTCTAACACTCTTCTTGTTGACTGAGCAGCTGATATGTTTTAGGCAATGAAAATACTCATATGAACCAGAACCTGCCTTTCTGAAACTTAGACTGCACAGAACATTGATCTAGTATACAAATAGACAAACCAGCAACTATGCATGATGAGTAGCATGAAGACAGTGTATATGAGCTACTGCAGAAATCACTGTGGGAGCATAGCTGGAGGGCAGGAGAGCTTGAGGAGGCGATGTTTGGGCAGAGACTTAATGCTCTGCGATGAGGTAGTCATTTCTACATGCATCTGAGCTTCTCTGTAGCAGCTGCACCTAGTGGGTGTTCACAAATGAATCCAGGAAAACTTAAAATACTGGTCTCATGACCAGGGATGGTGGTGCATGCCTGTAATCCCAGCACGCAGGAGGCTGAAGGCAGGAGGGTCCCTGTGAGTTTGAGATCAGCCTGGGCTACATAGCAAGTTCAAGCCCAGTCTGAACTGAATACTGAGACCCTGTCTCAAAAAGACCCAAAAAGAATTAGTCTCATGCCAAAATGCCTTTGTGTAATACATGGGTAAATTCATAAATGAGTCTTGAAATCTGCATTTGGTGAAAAGTCCTCTTAAAATTAAAATGATTGCATGTAAATTAGTCCTAATCAAATTTAGTTTAATATGCTATGTTTCTTTTTGTCAACTTCTTCTTTAATTAGGTAATTAACATTTCTGATAATTTTCCAACATTTTTACAGATTGCTCATTACAGTTGATAAATCAGCATTGTATTATGAATATTTAATTTCTTGTAACAATGAGGGTTACACATTTTATAAAGTAATTTGTAATCACAAAGCGCTTCCAGTGATTTTCTTCTCATGAATAGCTGTTATGTTGTGACATCCTCTCCTTGTATGCTTTTTCCTTACCATTCACTTCACCTAAAACTTCCCACAAACAACCACTAGTCACTTCTATCTTTGAGCCCATTTTCTGTGAGGGGATAACCCTGCACTGGTCAATTACATTTCTTTTTGAATCTTAAAAGATAAGAGAGTTAATAAGAAAAAGGCCCATGTTTTCTGACAAATCCAATATGATCTGAAATTGAACTCCTACTTATGCTGTTCTCGTTTAAAGAATTACCATTATGTAAATAGTCATTAAAATTATGCTGGGTTAGAGAATTGCCATTATATAGATGACCACTTATATTTGCACTTAGAACTCATTGATAAAAATGTGAAAAGTCTTCTTTTGAAAAGCTTATCTAGTAAAAAAAATAGCATACAATAAATACAGAAAACATAGTCTACTCAAGGTGAGGTAAAGAATAAAATGAATCTGAGATGCTTTTCACTGAAAGCTTTTCCTTGAAAGGTTATTCTTGGGGATATAGCTCAGTGGAATAAGCGCTTGCCTAGCAAGTGCAGGGTCCTGAGTTCGATCCCCAGTACCGCCAAAAAAAAAAAAAAAAAAAAAAAAAGAAAGGTTATTCTTCCCTGTTAAAATTATTTTTAACAGAAAGAGATTAGTCCTGGCAAAAAGAAAAATCAGTAACATGAAACATGAGGCCTCGAGGCAGGTTTCCCCGTGGTCCGTTAGCTGCACACTGGTAACGCCCACATCAGCTCTGCATAACACCGTGGGTGGAGTGGCGAGTGAGCGTGGGACTGTGCTGGCCTTTCAATCAATTTGGCCATGCCACAGCTGTAAACTTTCCAACACCACCCATCCAAGTGGCACACAGAGTAGTAATGACTTGTTGACCTTTCTTCGTATGATCAATAAAAGCACAAACTAAGAAAAGGAATGATCACAACCCAATGTAGCAGTGTCTTAGACCTTTCAGGCAGTCATGGTAAAATAACTTGGACTGCGTGGCTTACGAACAGCAGAGATTTCTCAGAGTTCTGGAAGGTGGCAAGTGCAAGATCCACAAGCTGCACACTGCGTCTGGGGACAGCCTGCCTCTTCGCTGATAGCCGAGGAACCTCACAGCAGGATCGGCAGCAGGGCTTTCTCCCACCCCTTGCGTAAGGACACCAATCCACTCAGGACCCAGTCACCTCCCCAAGGTCCCACCAACTGACATCCTCACCGTGAATGTAGGCACTGGGGGAGGCATACATACTCAGAGTGAACAGGAAATTATGAGGAATTACATGTGTTTTGCCTTTCTGTAACCATATTTTATACTTTGTGTCTTAACAGAATAAGTGGGTACTTGCTCAGGGAAGGCACACTGTATTTTAGCCAAAAGGCTGGAAATATAGAAGTAGAGATTTGGAATGAAGAAAACATTGAGGAAATAGCCAAGGAAAATATCAACTAAAAATCCTGTAAGAATTTTTAAAAGCTATTCACATACTTGATCTATAAACTCCTATTGAAAAAACTACATAAGCTATTGTAAAAGCAATTTGAGCCTGGAAGTAAAAGAACAAAAACTCATTTTATTAAAATCCAAACCTTCACTTTTTGCATATAATTATTGCTTTTAATACTTAAAGTGAGAAAGAAATACATTACTCTGCATACTTTCACTTAATGGAAATTAAATTATTATTTAAATAATGAAAATTTAATGAAAGTTAAATTATTACTTCTACCATGATTTTTCCTTTATTCTTCTGTATATAGTGTAGTTTCGGATATTCAAAAAGATGTTGAAATGATGACTTTGAAAACTTTTTCCTCTGAAAAATGATGTTAAATCTTTGAAATTCATTATAAAATTATGGAATTTCACATTTGAGTAGGTTTTGGAATATATTGCTGTCAGGGAACTATTTTCTAAATTAAATACGCAGGATCAGTAGTAAAATATCAAAAAACAGACTTTAAAAGTCAAAACTGTCTTTTAAAATTTTTAAGTAATGACTTCACTGTTTTCAGAAAAAAATTATTTCAAAGACATAAGTATGATTAGGAGACATTTGGTTTTCTGTGATTCCACACCCTACCTAGAGGAGGCTCTTGTCAAATCTTGGACTTCCTTGTCACATTTTTCTTCTTGATAAATTCCTGTGGTTGGGAATATCTGTGATCAGGGAGAGCTGAGAGAGCCTGGGTAAAAGACCATCATTCACCTCTCATTTTAATTTATCTTGCAGCCTCGAATTCCTTCCAACATAATTAAAATGCTGGGATTCCAGTGTTCCTTGAGTTGGACATGCCTGCTGGCAGTGTTAGATCCTGGTTAAGCTGGACCCATTGCCTTCCTTCCTAGGCAAATATTCTGACTGCTTTATGATCCTCCTTACAGTTGTGTGCTACGGCATTGAGTGGCAGCCCACCAAATTTGACAGGTCTGGCCCGTAAAACACCTCGAGTGTGAACCTCCCTGTTCTTTACCCTACACACAAGCTTTAAAGGCCACATGGAAATCAAGGAATTGCAAAATGCCAAACACTTGGGCAAGGAACACCCACTTCAACCTCTGTGTGAGAAGCAATGAACTAATATTGAGTCCTTAGAAAAACTGTGAGGGTGCGTCTGCCACCGCAACCAGCATCGCCATAACCAATGAAGACCTGCAGTCGGATTCCTGAAACAGCCACGCCCTGAAGGAAGCAGGGTGGTGAGGTAGACCAATAGTAAAGTGCACGCAAAGACATTTTGGAAAAGACAGTGAACGCACAGACGGAGAGTGACGCCCTCCTGTATTTGCCTTTGTGTGCTCTGATCTCATAAAGCAGTTGTTCACCTTGGTCAACGAACAATAAGCGCTTGGGCTAATATAATGAGAATCTGTTTGTCTATAAGCTAACAGAAGTAGAACTTTTGGAGGAATATATATACTGGAAAGTTATACATTAACACACACAGATATTAGCAAAATTTAAACTCTATCAGCTCTCATAATGGTTTTGAGTGTGGCTATCTTGAAAACCTACATAACTGGTTTTCTGCAGAAAGCCCAAAAGACAAGGCCACAAAGTCAAAAGAGAAAAAAAAGAAAACTTGTTGTGCTCAAAAAACTCTTTAATGAAGTACTTTAATCAGTTGTTAACACAGATTAAATACAAACAAGAGGCATATACACACGAAACAATTGCTTTCCAATCAGACTGCACTCTTAGATGTATTGGCCAAGTTGAACTACAATAACCCTTTTATAATTTTAGGTTTATAACTATAAATAAATAAAACTTTAGGGGCTGGGGATATAGCTCAGTGGAATAAGCGCTTGCCTAGCAAGCGCAGGGTCCTGAGTTCAATCCCCAGTACCGCAAAAAAATAAATAAATAAATAAATAAAACTTTATAGGTTATTCACTAGCACTTTTTAGGTGAATCATAAAAGAGATCACCAACAAGAATCAGAAGGGCAAAAAAAGCTCTCAACTATAGCAAAGGGGCTGGGAGGTGAGGGTTTTCCAGTGACACCTGTGGCAGCCGTGTTGACTGAGAAGGGCAGGCCAGGACAGGGAGGAGAGCAGAAACAGCAGGTCCTGAGTTGAGAAGATCACGTCCCCAACCCCAGAGGGGGCCACTGGTGCAGCTGCCTATGTCTGATCTCACTTTTCCTCCTTGGCCTCCTCTTGGCTCCACTGGGTAGGGATTCTAAAGACCCATTAGGGCCAGTTGGCTTCTTCTGCAGTTTTGTCCTTATGTCTGAGGCTAGACTGGGTTATAAATTTCTCCTTAATAATTATCTCTCCTTAAAGATGAGCAAGGGCATGGTGTGAACACCTGTATTCTCAGCACGGGAGGCTGAGATGGGAGGACAACCAGAAGTTCAGGGCCAGTATTCTCAGCACGGGAGGCTGAGATGGGAGGACAACCAGAAGTTCAGGGCCAGCCAGAGTTATGTAGTGAGTTCAAGGCTACCCTGAACTTTATAATGAAACCGTGTCTTAAAAATCCAAAGATATATATCTGTCTCTTTATGGGGTCTGAGGATAAGAGGGTAACTTTAGTTAAAGCCTCCTGGAGTCTTCGTAAAAAGCCTGAAGGATTCACTGCCCCCATCAATGTTGACAGCTTAGAACAGGTAAGAGGCTCAGAAGGAGCCTCAGCTCCTTCTGGATACAGGCCTGGACATGTTTCTGCATCTTCCCTTCCTCACAGTGGGCGGGGTCTGTCGGGCTCCTCTCTGCGGATGCCCTGACTCCCTGTGGAAAATGGCCTTTCTTTGGCTGTAGTTCCTCCAGCCTTTCATAATTAATCATATGTGATTTATCTGCCAAGACCTCAGCTGCACGTAAGACTGCTTGCTTTTCACTAGGGGTTGATGTTTGATTTAAAAGAAGCATAGTATCGTCCCATAGTAAATCAAGATTGAGCTAAACTTTGAAATGCTTCTACTTACTTATCAGGATCATCAGAAAACCTTTATAAATCCTGTTTGCTCTAAGTCTGTCAAGGAAACGGGCATACGGATGTAGGGGACACCAGACCCTCCCCCACTCAGCTCGTGAAGCTGAGAGTCCCCTTGTGGAGGCTCGTTTTGGCCTGGGTGGCAGCTTTGGTTTTTGGAGTGGACTAGAAGGCTGAGATGGAGCTGTCTCTGCCTCAGAGGGGCCTTGTGAGCCCACAAGTCAGCTGGCCTCATGTGTACATTGTTAGATAAATTTGGAGTTGCCTCCTCAAGCCAAAAATACAAATCCTTAGAGGTAGGCTATGTCTGACCATTTTCCCTCCCTGACAACACTGATCTATTGAGTTCCACTGAGTTAATACCCAACTGAAAGGTGCATTGGAAGCCACTGAGTTCCGTTTTCCACTTTGAAAAGCCTGCAGGAAAAGGCCTCCCTCCACCTACCTGTTTTAGCCAATAGCTTAGGGCATCCCCTAGCTGCAGCAGGTCCCTCTAGGGCTAGCAGCAGCCACTGCAGGTGCCCACAGGAAGTGGCAGGGCTGGAATATCTCGTGTACTGATGCAGACATGCCCACTTCCCCATGAGACAGGGAGATAAGGTGTAGCTAAAACCAGCTGGGAAAAGAAGCATGACAAGACCCTAGAACACACACACACACACACACACACACACACACACATACACACACACAACAGTTCCCAAAGCCATGCAAGCAGACTTCTCCTGAGAACTCAAGCAGGCTTTCCATAGGATGGCCCAGAACTGACATTGGCTAGAGGAGTGAATGGCTAGAAAGAACAGCCCATCTTCAGTTTTTGTTGTTTTGTTTTTGAGACAAGATCTTGCTTTGTAGTTTAGGCTGGCTTTGAAATAACTATGTAACCAAGGCTGACCTCTAACTCATAGTGATCCTTCTGCCTCAGCCTCCCATGTGCTGGGACTGCAGACATGCCCCAGCACACTACACTAATCTGCAGTGAGCTTTGGGCACCATGTTCTCTTCCACGGCAGCTCACCCTCATGCTGTAGGATGCACTTCTTTCCCCACTTTTACTTGTCCCAAACTTGCTCTGCAGTATCTGTTTCTTTTCCTGCTTTCAATAAAACTTTGCTTCCCTTTCATTTGCCTTAAGCAATTCTTTGTTCAGGGCAGAAAAAAACTTAAAAACCACCTCCAGGAGGAGACTCCAGCACCCTAAAACATCAGGCAAGGAGTCCTTCCCCACAGAATTCTCTTAGCCACAGGGTGAAGCCACTTGAGAAACAGTATGTCTTGCTTTTACCCTTATATTATTTTGTTTAAAGCAGTAGGGATGGAAACCTCTGTTTATCAAGAAAAGGAGAAACTTCTAAAACCTTAAGAATGACTCACAGTCACTTGAGTTAAGCTTTACTGGCTGTTCCTTTTTCTGCTCAAACCATCAGGCATGGTTGTAAGTTACCCACATTTTGTTAGAAGAAACAAGGGAGGAAACTAGAAACAAACATGGCAGTGGCTGACTCAAAATGGCACCCAGCCACATGACAAGACAAGATGGTGGCCCTGACCAAGACAGCATCCTGAGAAAGGAAAGACCACGTAGAGGAATGGCACAGATGAGACTCTGAGGAGAAAAAGGTGTAAACTGGGGTAGGCAGCTGCTCGGGCAGGCTACCAAGTGACAAACAGCTAGTTTTTCCCCAAAAGAGTGAGAAAGTTGAGCAAAGAATCATGGAGAACAGACATGCAAGGACAAAAGGACATAATAATAGGCCCTCTGGCTAGTTAACTCATACTTGCAGAGTGACCACAAAAGAGAAAAAGAAAAAAAAGGAGAGAGAAACTTGAAGTGGGTCTGCAGGTCCCCTGTGGATTAAAACACACACAGAGGTCATGCATTCCCCTCCATTCCACATGCTGGGAATCAAGGAAACCTTTGCTGGAGCCCTGAGAAGACTCCTGGGTTCCCCAGCCCAGAGGAGAGGGAGAAAAAACACTTTGTAGCAGTTTAGAGAGAAACAAAAATGTACCGGAAGGGCTTTACCTGCTCTCCTGGCTAGCTCACCAAATATGAGTTTGCCATGCTACAGTCTCTTTCTATAGGTGGTTTCTAGGATTTTTCTTACCTGAGCAAAAATTGATCAATACAAGTGCAAAGATTTGTAATGTTTTATTAAAGTAGAAAAAGAAACAGGCCCTCAGAGAAAGTTTGGGCCAAGTAAAAACAGGAAAGGAGGCATGCCCTACAGCGTGAAGGGGGCGCCCATCCAAGAGAAAACAGGGGCCAAGTCCCACTGAGGACCATTTTTGTCACCTACTCCTCAGGGAGACGTCTGCTCTAAGTCACCCTCGTAAAAACCTGCTCGAATTCTTGCAAGAAGTCCACAGGGCTTTGGAAACTATTCTGTGCCTCTGCCCGGGACCTTGTCGTGCCTCCCTCCTTCCCCAGCCAGCTTAGGTGCCCTTGGCCTCCTGCTCAGTCACTTGTTAAGGACGGCTCTGTGACGTTAAGGACAAGAGCAAGTGGACCCCAAGCTCTCTATCCCGGCTTCCTCATCTAACGTTTACAGTGAACTGGCTATTTTGTATTCTAATTTTCTCAGAATTTAGAAACTTACCTGCTGTATCTCTCATTTGAGAGGGAGAAGCCACATTCCAGATTCCCTGAGGAATGTTCTGATCCAAAGATCTAGTTTGCTTATTCATTTTTAAATCTTCATTAGGATGGCTGACCACCGAGCTCTACCTCAGCCCTTTCTCTTTACTATCTTCTTCACTCATGAGCTCACTAAACAGTCTTTTACACTTGACAACATCAGTTCCTTAACTGAGAAACCAACAACACTTCATCCTAAACTCAGAATGAGGGCACATTTCACATAGGTCTCCCAAACAAGTGTAGCTGTGTCTGCACCTGGAAGCAGAGTGGTTCACCTGAGTACCAGATGAGCTGTCCTACTGATCGCTAAATCCATGAGAATAAATCCATGAAAATAAAGTATTTTTAAGCCACTAAGTGTTGTTGTGGTTTACTACGAGAATTACTGTGTTAATATTGTGTTGGTACCTCTATATAACAATTTTAGTATATGTGCTGCCAAAAAAAGCACAAGTAACAATTCTAAAAAGTCATAAAAAGATAATGCTTATAATAGCGTCAGAAAACATCCACTACTAAGCAACTGTCTTTTAAAATGGAAATGACCACTATATTCAAATGGTAAAGCATTGAGAGAAGAGAAAGAAGTTCTAAATAATGGAAGGATGTCATAGTCATATGGGTTAGAAACTCAATATTGTAAAGATGTTATCTACAAATGGGTTTGTAGGTTCAACAAATCTTAATTAAAAGCCCAGGGTTTGATTTTGTTTGTCTGTTATTTATTGGTGGAAACAAACAAGTTGGAAACCAATACAATGACTCCAAAATTTCTAGTGAAATGTAATAGGCCATAAATAGTCAAAAATCATCAGAATAACAAAGGTAATCTTATTACTTAGTATTTACATAAATTCATAAGTAGCACAGAGAAAGGGTTAGAAAAATAGACCAATTGATTCATACACATATGCACACAATTTATAACAAATTATATTTTTAAAATTTATTTTAAAAATAAAAGAAGGAAAACATACTAACAAATAAACACTCATTTACAAAGTAGCATAAGAACAACACAAACAATACAGAGTTACAGACAAAGTGGCAGAAAATTAACAATGGTTGTTGTATTGCATATTGATATCTTCAAAGTAGTTTCTCAGGAAAACAAATAGGGACATGCATATTTGTCAGACAAGTAATCATTAACTGTTCCTTCCATATGGAAAAAAGTTGATCTTGACTCTACCACATAGGAAAACTAATTTCAGTTGAATGTTTGTCTAAATGTGAAAGGTGAAATCAGAAATCTTCTACAGAGCAACATCTGAAAATAAATTCATTGAAAATAAAGGAAATAAAGACTTTGAAGAAGGCAAAATATTAAAAAAAAGACTCAAAAAATACTAACTATAGAAATATATTAATAATTTTTTAGATCAAAATTAGGAACTTCTCTCCAAAAGAAAAAACTGTAGTAATTAAAAGGAAAGATACAGTATTGCAAATATCAAAAAATCAGATTCACAATTATAAATTACTGCTGCGATGGCATGTGTCCAGATACCCTCCTCCCAAAGTCCCATGTGGTCATAGCTGGAGATTTTCAGCGGTGGGATCTAGAGTGTGTAATGCTAGGGCTAGGTGTGTGATGCTGGGGTCAAGGGTGTTCTTACTAAATTGGTCCACTGATTGGTTTGGCATGGCTCTGGGTGGAGATAGCGGGAAGGTCCACACCTAAGGGTGTGCAGCTGGGATAGAACACAGGGGCAGAAAGAGGGCTGCCGCCATCATGTGCTGCTTCACTACTTCCCCGCAGGCTGCCTTCCACCTGCCATGAACCATTTCTCCTCTGTTGTGCCACCTGCCTTGGAGCCAGCCAGCTACGAACAGGAACCTCCACAAACTGTGAGCTATAATAAAACTTCCCTCCTTTAACTTTGGGTGTCAGTTATTTTGTCTCAACAAAAAAATATTAACTAAGACAACTACTTAAAATTAGTGAAAAAAACCAACAAATTTTAATGCATGAAAGTCATCAATACAACTTTTGCAAATAATGTACAAATGGTCCCAAAATATTCAAGAAAGTGCTAGAGATCATTAATCATCAAATAAATGTAACTTAATATCATAATGTAATACCACTGAGGCTTTGAAAACCTTGAAACTGGAACATAGAAAATACTGGGGGGACCTCTTACATGATTGACAAGCTTCAAATTCATACAGTTTCTGTAGAAAACTCTTCATTCTTATTTACTCCACTAAGCACACGTGTACTGTACTCTGCAGCTCTAATTGTAATATCATTATCCAACAGAGCAGTACATAAGCACGCCATAAAAGATGTCTAAAAATTATTCAGAGCAATATCATTTACAATAATCAGATATTGGAAATAGTTAAATTACATTTGGTATAAAGCTTCCTCTGTCTCTAAAATCCACATATAGCAAACTGCAGTCTTAGTGTGGAAATAAATTAGCATATTATAACTAATAGCTTAATTTAAGTCAATCTCTGCAAACAACTGACCACAAGCTGCTGACTGATCAGATCAAATCTATTTGGTCAGGAAACTAATCTTCAACTTCAACCCCAATAATTAAGGGTATTAAATTTAAACTGCTGCATGTGGGAATATGCCTGTGATCCCAGGACTAGGGAAGCTGAGGCAGGAGGATCGCCTGGAGTACAAGGCCAGCCTGGGCTACATAGCAAAACACTGCCTCAAAAAACAAAAACAAAATATTTAGATTTCAGGGAAAACTAAATTCATTGCTACTGCTGGAGTGATGCTACTGAATATCTTTGGGAAACTGGCAAGATGCTTATTCAAAGAAAATGCAGAGAAGCCTTGTACACATTTATAGATAATTAGTCATATTAGATAAATATAATCATTATCAAATAAATGCAATTTAATATATAGTTTTGAAAAAATAAGCTGGAGACATGGGATATGGAAAGTTCATAAGCACAAAAGTTAATGAATAAAATAATATACCTATTAGCATAAAAGACAATGAAAGTAATTAAAAAATACCAGCTGAGTTAGGTGGAGCCCTTGCTGTCAGTCCTAGAGTACATACGTCAGACTAAGAAAAGTGAAACCAGTTTGAGATTCATCACTGGTCCTGTGCAAAGGGCTGGCAGGGATGCTTTCTGAGTGTGGACAGTCAGACTCCTATGCAGATACAGCTTTACAAGCAGAATGCAGAAACTCTATAATGAGAAGCTACAGCCCCTCACTGTCTGGAAAGCCCAAGCTGGCTGAACATGAGCTTATGAGTCACAACCATAAGCCTAGATAACATAGTCAGTCTGCTCTGTCGCTATGAAGGCTGTGTAGGTTTACCACACACATAGGTATAGTTATTTACAGCATGCTCTCTTCCTCCAAAATTTTCATCCCTAATAAGAGCGGTCCAAACAAGCTCATACTCTTTGGGAAACTTGATTATTATTATTATTTCATTGTCAAATCATATTTGTGCTCAAGGCCAGCCTGAACTGCACAGCAAGACCCTGTCTCTAAAAAAGACTGAAAAAAAACAAACAAATTGTATTTGTGGTGGAAGCCCTTCCACCTTTCCTGCCCTTGCACAACTCTGTGGCACTGTTTTGTTTGGGGAGTTTCAGAGCCTTTTACTTGTTTATCTTTCCATCTAGAAACTAAGAAAAGTAGGAGATTTTTCCCCTTCTAATGAAGTTGATAAATTTTATAAATATTCATTTATTGTTCCATTTACCATGAACACTGTACATGAATTGATTTAAGAAAAACGTCTTTTGTTTCAGTTTACCAAGTTTCTGTGTATGCCTATTATATTAGATAAAATGAGGATTAGATAAGGGTTTCACCCTAGAGAATGTACTTAATTTATTTACATGTTGTTGAGATGCTTGCTAAGACTTCAATGCCTGCTGAATTGTGTAGTTCTAGCAGTTTCTACTTTGAACAAACTGATCTTTTAAGACTTCACAGAGCTTATTTCAAATGCAATAATCACAGCAGAAGGCAATCTAAACCTTTGAAACTTCTTTTCAGAATGATACATTTCTTTAAAGATCATATAATTTGTTGGCCAATTTTCTACCTCCTTAAAGTGAAGGCATAAGAATGACAGGATTGTTCTCAGACATCTTTGCCAGCATCTTATCATGGAACCACCTCACCAAGAACTGCTAGTCAACCGGAATGTGAGCGCTGAGATTACAGGTGTGTGCCTCCATACCCGGCAGCTCTTCGCTTTCCACTGGGTGACTCCATGAATACTGTATACCAAGAAGTTTATGCATTAAGTACAACCTTCTCTAGGATAAAGATAAGAGTTGGTTAATACAAACTCAGCTTCCTCTACACCACTTCTCGCTGTCCTTCCCCCCACCTTTTACACAAGGCAGCACAACAAAAAGACACTACACACTAGGTACTTAACAGACACTACAGAAGCCAAATAACAATTTGTCAGACCAATAGACATGTGCTCAAGGACATGAGGCATTGAATACCTGTGCAAACAATGAAGCCAGCTCCAATCCCTGAAAGCTACCAGGCCAAGGGCAAAGAAGATTCCTGGTGTCTGACAGGTCTAGTTTGAGTCTTTATGAAGATGTTGTGTTATGAGTAAGTCTCGGAGACTCAAATCCTCGAACTCAGCCTAGCAGGAAAAGCATCCCCTCCCATCCAGTTCCCATGGTAGCACGCAGGGAGTGTGGAGTGGGTCAGGGGAGCAGTCTGAAACCATACACCTCAAAGTTAAGGTGCCTTTAAATAAACCTTTAAATGCTCAGTTTCATTGCGTGTAAAGAGATACTCATATTGTGTAGCTGATAGCTGCAAAGACTGAAGGAGATAAAAGACTTTACACCAGAGACCTAGAGACAGCAGGTGCTAAATTGCCATTTCCCTGGATTCTCTGGGACAGTACAGAGGCTGAGCCCCTAACAGGCTCTCCTCTCCAGCCCCGTAAGTATCCAGCTGGAACAAGTACCCGTTCTAAGATACTGAGTTTTGCGTTTCAGATTTTGCTCCTCTTTTCTCCACCCCACTTCTCCTCTTTCCGTTCAGCCTGCAGTTCCAAGCTGTTTCTTTCAACTAGGGCCAAGCAGCTGCCCCGGGCATTGTGTAACCTCCTCTGGTTCCAACACTGAGCTGTATTTTTATTTTTTACTCTCTTCCTGGCCTCTCCACAGGCCTCCTGACTAAATCCTTCTTTCCGAACATCTTCATAAAGCAATGGCCCGGATTAAGTCTTGATGTGCTTCACTTTAATTATGTTATTCACAGAAACATTAAGCTCTTTGCAGAGTGCAGCAGGGCTCGTTTTTTAAAACTGCGATACCCCGGGTTATGTGAAAAGGCGGTAAATGAGGCAGATTTTGGGCTGCTTGATCTGCCTTCCTCTAACACCAGGAGACTGAGCTTGAAGTAGTGTCTTTAAAAGGCCTCCTAAACATGGAGGCCTGTTTTACCCTGGTTTTTTTTTTCTTCCATATCTCCATTTCACAGAGACTGTGTTTAAGGCACTGGCACTTACGTGCTTACGGAGCTGAGTGAGAAAGAGAGGGATGGGAATGAAGATGAAGAGAGGGAGAAAGAGTTGGTGAAATAGAGAGGAAGAGGGAGATAAAGGAGGAGGGAGAGAGCAAGAAAGAATGACTGGAATGTAAGAGGAAATTCAGAGGAAGTATTAAAACCAGATGTCTTAGCGAAGTGGACTCAACTCACAGAAGAAATACCAGAGGATGTTAAAGATTGGAGGTAACCTTCAAAGGTCTTAGTTCAACTTCTTTACTTTTCAAACGAAGAACTAAAGGGCCAAGTTCACAGAAGGCTGCAGAAGGCAGCAGAGTCCAGGGACTACCTGGTCCACATGATTTCCACTTTAATGTGGGCAGCAGTAGTTCAAGCAAGCCAGGTATGGAACACTGGCTTTTATGATTTCTAAAGGAGCCGTCACTTAGTAGCTCATATTCCCGCCGCACCCCTTCGCCAGCTGACGTTTTATTCCAACATTGTGATAACCAGGAACTCGGAAATTTCCCAGGTCTTCAGCGATCACCTCTGCTCCTCTGGGGACAGACAAGAGGACTCTGGAAAAGGAATTCCATCCACATGGGGAAACAACTATGTACTAGTAAGTGAACTGCTAATGGTTCCTATCCAGATTTCCCAGAGAGCCCCACGTGCAGCTCACTGAATTATGAGAAGTGCCTGGATTGTGGGGTGCCACAGCTGACTTGCTGTTAGGGGGTGGCTTGGGGTTACAGGCCAGACACTAGGCAGGAGCTGAAAGGGCGGCTGCTTCTCCAGATCCACCCTCTCGCTCTGCATCCTGCTCATCATGAGCTGGGCAGCTTTTCCTCCACCATGTCCTTCTACCACGCTTTTTCTTCTTTGGAGTCCACCGATCATGGACTGACACTTGAACCAAGAGAAATCCTTTTTGAAGTTGTGGATAGTGGGTATTTTGTCCCAGCAACCAGGAAAGTTACTAAGACATGAGCTAGTATTTCATACTGCCAAAGGAGGATCTTTTGGTGGCAGCTGAATTTGAAAAGGGTCTCTGACTTGAACCAAAGAAGAACTCTGTGTTCTTCTGAGAATAAATGGGTGCTGGAAGGGCTGGGCCCAAAGGATAAAGAGTTTTCTCTAACGTCTCCTGGTATGTTCAGAAGAAATAGAAAAGGAGAGAACAACCCAGAGGAGCGAATGAGAGGACCGCCCACAAGTACCAAGACTGAGTCACCAGTAACCTGTCATCAGGATTCAATATGTGTAGGAGCTTTGCCCAACCTAGTTGGGAGTCATCTCTTTCTGCGCAGGATTTAGAAAGGAGGTGGTCAGAGGAGAAGAGGCCTTAGAAGACTGACTTTCTTCCCAGCAGTGGCTCTACAGTACCAACCCCATGGAGGATATAAAATTTAAAAAGGAGTTACATACCCTCTTTATTTGGAGAGGCAACCCTGAGCATATTTGATCAATGGGAAGCAGGAAAGCTATTAAATGCCCTCACTGTCCACCAATGTAAGTATCCACTGGCATTAGAACCGAACACTTACGTTATAACTTGAGCACATGGAAGGCCCCATGGAAGCAGTCTAGACCAATAGCAACATTTTAAATTCTTAAACCCAGTGCCTTGAGCACTTGCACCATTTTCTCCCCCCTCACGCACTCTCAGTGTACTGCTCTCTAAACTCTGCTGCTCTTCCCTTACACTTGTGTGCTGCGTCCAATCTTCACTACACACAGGAACCTCGAAACCCGTCCAGGACCCCACCACCCGTGATAACAAACCAGACGAATTCAGCTCAGACAGAAAACATGAAACCCAATTAAAAAAAAAAAAACTTGGAACAATTAGTTCTTTAACCAGCCCCAGAAATCTATCCCTAGTTTTCTAATCTGCCAGCTGAAAAGACACAGGCCACAGCTCTCCAAGCACCCACTCAGGCAGGAAGGTGCTGGGCCCCCGGGTTCTAGGCTCCCATCTGTGCATTGTTAGCTTTGTGCATCATGGCCTGAGAATAGAGGACTGAAAGCAAAAACACTTCTCATTGTTCAAATCAACATTAAGGATCCGGGGAAGATGGCGACCAGGTGAGCAGCAAGGGAGCGAACCTCCTTAATAAACACCACCAGCTCGAGACAGACTTGGTGAGCGTGAATGACGGGACCTCGGCTGGGAAGTTTAAACTGGGCGTATTTCTCTGAGATGCCGGGGGAGATGTGGTAGGGCGGACCAGGCTGCCGGGGCGAGACGTGGGAAAGTCCCAGACGCTGGGAGCCGGAGACGATCCCCGTGGGGAAGAAGCGGGGATCGGTCCAGGCACAGTGGGAGCGCGGCCGCCTCGGGCCCTCCCGCCTCCCGAGACGGTGCAACCCCCCGGCGACTCCCGACAGAGATCGGCTTGCTAGCAGCGGAGACGCCCGGCAATCCCACATTTCGCGCGTGTCGGGCGAGCCGCGTGGAGGGCCCCAAACGCCGCCGGGAGCGGAAA
>PVLD010014508.1:0-52088 GCA_004027595.1 Dinomys branickii | reverse complement strand
ATGTCTGTATATGGGTCCATACATCTACAATTCGAAGATATCAATGGATAAAGCAACAACTACTGTTGAGACCATATCACCTTGTCTATAGATTAGTTGTGATTGTACTATTTTCTATGATAATGGGTGTCTGTTTGTCAATATGTTTTTGTACTTTTATGTTTCTAAAATAAAAAAAAAAAAAACCTAAAACCAGAAATTCCATGCATTCCAGATACTGTCCTTTTAGATGTCACCTCAAAGGAGTTAGGGTCATCATACTACAGTGAGATATGCACACTCATGTTTGTAGCAGCACAATTCCTAATAGCTAAATCATAAAGCAGTTTCTATATCCATCAGCAGATGACTGGGTTAGAGAAGGTGTGAGATTTATATACAGGAGAGTACTTCACTAGCGCATACTCTGTATCCTCCATAAGGGAGATTAAACTTGAGTCTTTTATAAGAAGGGGGATGCACCTTGAAACCATAATATTAAGTGAAATAGATAAGACCCACAAGCTTAAATATTGCATGGCTTTCCTTGTATGAAAAACCCAAAATGCAAATAAATAGCAAAGTAGAAGACAGATGACAGGAATGAGGAGATAGATGTCTTAAAAAGTTAGGGGGACCAAGGTGTGGGTGGAAGGGGGATGCAGGCAAGGAGAAGGAGATGAAAAGTGGAACTAAGATGTGCTGTGTACATGTACCAGCACCCACAAGGAATGCAAGGATTACGTACTGTAGACATGTACTAATGAAAAAGTAAAACTTGAAAAAATTCAACCCATGACTTTAGAGAAAGAAAGAGACAGTGAAATCAAACTCTAGGAAATCATAACATCTGGATTAAACTTCCAATGGTACCAGTTCTCGTGTTCTGTTTTCTATGTGATACCCAAAGTAGACTGCGAGTTCATTCTTATTGCTCATTGTACAAAGGTGGAAAGAACAAGGAAAGTCTATCTAATCAGAGAAGTCACTTAACTTCCTCTTCTTGAAGGTGGTGAGGTCGCTTTCAGCTGCCTTTGGAGCAGCATGTTTTGCTTATATATTTCTTGGTAATCAGAAGGCTTAGAATCAGGGTTCTGCCACGTATTAGATCTTTGCTTAGATACTCATGGCTAAGAAAGCAAGGGGATCTGAGTGCAGGAAGCCAGGTTCCAGTCTCCCTCAAGTGATTTCTGGTTGTTTGTGATTATTCCTTCCACCTGCATGCCTCTCTTTTAAACCCATAAATTGGCTGTGCTAGTATTTCTTATCACAGCATCATTACTGTAAGCTGTTGGGCTGAGGTGCTTACCAGAGTACCTGAACTATGAAAAGCCGAATAAATGGAAGTTAGTAGTAGCTAGTAGTATGATCGTTGCCTTGGTAAACAGTGAATGTTAAGTGAGTGGTAATAATTTATTATGGTGTAATGTGCAGTATAGCTCCTGCCTTTAAGGGGCTGTCAATGTAGCAAGTAATGCATTGACATTCCTTCCATTGCTTGTCTACGGGACAGGTTGATGAGTGGTTTAATGAAGACACCAAGTGTTTTGAAGTAGAGGAACAAGGGAAAATAATTTAGCTTTCTCCCAGTCTCTTGGTCAGAGTCCATTTCCTATAGAAGGCGGAGCTGAATATGTTCTTTTAAGGGAAAAAAAAGGGGTTTATGGGCTGGTGTGAGAATCTATTTTGAAATAATTTGGGAAGTGATTCAATGAAAATAGTGCCTGGGGCTGGGGATATAGCTCAGTGGAATAAGCGCTTGCCTAGCAAGCGCAGGGTCCTGAGTTCGATCCCCAGTACCACCAAAAAAAAAAAAAAAAAAGAAAATAGTGCCTTTTGGGGGTCTACTCCGGGATTGTTAACATGATAATGTCCACTACCCTGTGGTATAGAAGCCACAGCAAATAAGACCTTTTCATTAAATTTTTTAAAAAATTAAAATAAAATCAGTGGGTAAGATGAGCCTTCCATGGCTAGAAAGACACACCTGACAATGTGGTTCATTTAGAGATGTGATATTTTCTGCTGCTGCTGCTTCTGATAAAAGAGTCAGGAATAAACAGTACAGAATGTTGATGCTATAAAACTTTCCATGTGAACTAACATCAATAGGGCTGAAGGGGCTTTAATGTAATTAATGCCAACCTGCCTCTGTGCTGTCGTTTATTGTGAAACAGACAAAAGCAACTCAATAGACTTTTCTTGAGCAGGCCCACACAATCTCAATTAATGGGGTAATGATTTTAGAAAGAATAAAAAGGTCATGTAGTACTCACAAATGACTGGGAAGCTGGATTCTAAATTTGAGAAAGATACTTTTACGTAACTAGGTTACTGAGTAGAAACCAGCTAGGGTTTCCTTTCCTACCCTTGATGTTCTCTTGATTCACCTAGGAAAAGAAGTCAGAAGACCTGGGTTCAAAACCTGGGTCTCATTCTCCAGATGTAGGAGGCTATTTCACCATCCATTTCAATTTTCTGGTATAGAAAGAGGAAACTGGGTAGGAAGATTATTGGGATTTCTGAATAAGTTTGCCAGATTTGCCAAAAGACAAAATCAAAACCAAACCAAAACTAAACTGGAAGAACACCTGGTTCCATCTGAATTTAAATTTAACTGGGCACCCTGTGTCTTACCTGGGAACGCTACATCTGAGGTGTCAGTCATACTCTTTTCTAACAAGGTTTGAAAGGTTTCTGGAATCCGGAATCAAAATATCAGCTTTTTCTTTTCCCTAATTAATCCTAGATAATTTGTCTTTCAAGTAAAGTCAAATTCATTTCCCCATTCACAATCATTAATTTTAACTAAGCATACTAAAAGTAAATCCAGAAAAATCTGCCTAAAGGGTAAAAAGGGAACAGGGGAGCATTACCCTGACCCTACTCTTTACCCCAGGGAGTGGAGTGAACCACCTTTCCCGGGAGCACAAGCAAGGTAACGGAGATTGTCACCTGTGATCGCCTCTCTTGCGATGGGGTGAATTTCATTCTGTTGCTGCTCATACAGACTTGTCTGCAACATATAAAGAAAAGAGGATTTTTTAATTTACTCATTTAATCTTGATCCAAGGCTCTACAAATGCCATTTGTTTTGAGTAGGAGCTAGCTCATATAGAGCTTATTATATGCCAGACACTCTTTGAATATTTTACTCAGTCATTCAATCATCAGCCCTATGAGTTACCTTGTCTTTCCATTTTACAGATGAGGAAACTGAGGCACAGGAATATGAGGTAATTTATTATATAGTAAGTAAAAGTCTGGGCCAGCACTGAATTTAAACAGTCTGACTCCAATCCATACTCTTAACCACAATATTAGAATGATTTCCCCTTGTCACCAATGCTACCATGTATCACCAATTTGTGGAGAAAATATTCAATACAAAGTTAAAAGGAACACAAGCAATTGCATAAAGTTGCGAACTGGGCAGGATAATTCCTACCTTGCAGGATATATAGCATGTATACATATGATATGTACATGACTAGTGGTACATATATTCATAAGTCTGTACCAAGCCTATCTTATGTGGAGATGGGCAGCTCCACGAGTCAAGGCATGCCAGGTCGCATAGCAGGTTCACCTTTCTCCAGTGTCTCTCTCTCCATGCCCCTTCCCTTGCTGGCTTTTCCTTTCTTGCTGTGGTTGTCATATAAAGGCCATTTCAGGGTTTTATTCAAAACATCTCTGCTGAATGAATACTACTTTCTGGGCACAGCATTAGATGTGTGAAACACAAACAGGAATGAGACAGTATTCAACAATGCCATGGGCACCTGGGTCGGTGGGAGGGTGGTTAAGAACAAGAGGGGAAAGTTCAGGAGATCAGGACACAGGGAAGGAGACAGCGCATTTCACAACACATTAAATGTGCTTTCCACACACGTTCCTTCAAAGCACTCTTCAGAGAAGTGCTTTACAAGAGTAGTAGCAATGAGAGTAATACAAGTAAACAACAGAGAAAAAAGTAATGGGTTTTGAGAAGTAAGTGGATATGTGTTGGAATTAATGCCTAGCTATGTATAAAACTGACTCAACGTAGCTGTTTGAAACAAGGGATGGTAAGTGTGATAATCCTATCCTCCAATACATCCACTTCCTGATTTCCGGAACTTATGAACATATGACCTTAAGCCACTAATGTGATTATGCTGCACATTTTGAGAGAGGAAAATTACCAAGCATATGTCAGTATAATATAAGGGCAGGAGAAGCTTCAGAGTTGGAAAAGGGGACATGAGATCCAAAGTGCAGGTTGGAATGATGGAAGAGAGGGGCCTTGATGCTTGGAATGCAGGTGACTTCTCCGTGCTAGAGAAGGTAAGGAAACAGATTTTTCCGCGGGGAGCCCTACAGGAATGCAGCCTGACCCGTGCCTCAGTTTTATAGCCTATGATCTCTAAAGTTGTGTGAAAATAAGTTCAAGTACTTTTGTTTTGTTTTGTTTCAAGACAGGGTTTTGTAATGTATTTCAGGCTGGCTTTGAGCTCACTATGTAGCCCAGGCTGGCGCTGAACTCATGCTAATCCTCCTACCTCAGTCTCCCATGTGCTGGGATCACAGGTGTGCACCACCACATCTTGCTTCAAGTCATTTTAAGCCACTAAGACTGTGCTAATTTGTTATAGAAGCAAGGAACACAAACCTGCATAACGTGAGCTATTCCTCGAGCACATGTTTGTCAGCTGATCCAGGGCTAGGGTGAAGGTTCTGCCCATCAGTCCACCATGAAGCCTGGCTTTTCGTATCATGATGATCTCTCTAACAGGTGTTGCTGTCATTATCCATGTTCAACACGTTTTCCAACTACACCTGTTTGAAGCAGCTGCTTGAAAGAAGAGGAAAAGTCACGTCTCTTCTTTTTAGGAAATGTTCTAGAAGTTGAACATATCATTTCTCTTATTTTAAACCAAAACCTGGTTGCACAGCCATGCTGCAGGGGAGACTGAGAAATTTAGTTTTTGGTGGAATGTTTGCCAAACTAAAAACTATACAAAACTATAAGAAAGAGGAAAACGGACCTTAGGTACAGCTATACAAATAAAGTTATTGCTCCTCTTGATGAAAAGAACGACATCAAGGTTTGGAGAGGAGCAAGGCAGAGAAAGATACACAAGACCTCTTGCGTATCCACTGGTTGTGAAAAAGACATTGACTAGTTTTTTAGACATGGATAATTTAAGAGTTGGTGTATATCTTAATAATTTAAGAATAGGCCTAGGATATTAATAGTTCTATTATAAAAGGTATATTGGGAAGTGTAAAAAGAAAACAAATGTAATTTTTATAAATGTAAGTTTTGTAAATAGAAGTTCTAGCAAAGTAGTCACTATGGTAAATATAAATGGATTATACCCACCAATCAAAAGCAGATAGCTTCAGATTGGATTAAAAGATATGCTATTACATAAGATATATTCAAGCAAAAGTGTGAAGGAAGGTGAAGAGTAAAGATAAATGTATATTAGACAAATATAACCATGTAAGAAGTCACAAGCAGAATTTCCAAGTTATCCTATTTAGGAATGAAGATAAATCATACTAAGGAAAAAAAGAAGATACCTGTCATATACTGGCAGCATAAACAATATAACAAGAATATATGACAATCATTTGTTTCCGATGTGTTAATGTGCTCAAGAAACATAAAGCAACAACTCACAGAGCAGTGGTAGAATAAAAATGAAGAAATAGCTACACTTGGAAAGTCTTTGAACAAAGTTCAAGCTTAAACAGACACAAAACAGAAAAGACATAAGATATTTGAACTAAAGCAGTTACAAGGAAATTGATAAGAATAAAAAATAAAATATCTTTGCACTGAAGCATATTAAAAACAGCAACAGCTTGACATTATCTTAGACAACTGAGAAAGAATACAAAATATTGAGAAAGAAATTAATGAAATAAAGAGCAGTAACTTTACAAATTTATAAGCATGAGAACAAGTGAATGAGCATGAATTATTTGAAAAGATGAATATTTTGTAATATTGGAAATATTTGTTAAGGAAAAAGTAAATATCTACAGCCATACCATCCTGAATGCACTCGATCTCATCAGGAAAAGGTAACTATTAGCGAGAACAAAATGAAAAGTATTGTGTAACAATAGATGTCATGGATAAATATACAATTATAGGTATAATGGAAACTATGAATCTAGTACATATTATTAAGATGTGCAAACTGATACATGGAGCAGACCAATTTCTGAAAAAAATGTATAATCGATAGAGGTAATAGAAAAATTTTAAAGTGTAAAGCTTATTAAAAATTGAAATAGTTATCAAAAAAGTTTTATTCTAATTCCAACCTTATAAAACTCTAAGCCTGAAAGTTTTATAAGTGATTTTTAAAGAAAATAAGCAAAAGAAAACCAGTCTTTTCAGAAACAAATAATCCTTTCCTTCTACAAATTGTCCTAAACAATGAAATAATTTAGAGGTCAAGCTGCTCAAGATAATTTTCTAAAGCTAGTATAACACTGACTTTTGAATAGATAAGAATGTTTCCTATAAACAAAGTGATGAGACAATTTTCTTTGTAAGTGTGCATGTAAAAATCTTAAGGAACTTATTAGATTGTAGATTATAACATTTTTTGAAAGGTAAAATCATGATCATTTATAATTTGTCTCAGTAGTAAAAGATCTTTATATCAAAATCTATCAACATAAAGTATTAATTCATGAAGAAAACAAATCATATATCCATTCATATAGGAGAAGAAAAGTTACTGCATAAAATTTAATTCCTCTTTCAATACAATATCCACAAAATTAGGAATAGAAAAGAATCATTAACTTGTTAAAGGCTATATATAAAATTCTCAACAAAGATCCTTTTTACAGAAGAAACTTTTGATATATTTCATGTAAGATAAGAAAACTTTTGCTAATATTGGAGAATATAGCTGTGTAACAAAACAAGGAATACCAATGAGCTAGCAATCTTGGAAGGAAAAAGGGCTTTAGGAGTATAATGTATGAAAGCTAACACAATCTCCCATATTATTTGGTTTAGAATTGGTAAACAATAGTCCTGGATAAAATATAGTTTTACATGAACCAACAGAATTCTTCACATCAATGATAAATAAATACATGCCTTGTTCACCATATACCAATGAAAAATTTAAGATGTATATATATTAATAAAAAATGTATCAAATGATATTGGAGAAATTAATGTCTCTATCAAAGTGCATACAAGATCTAAATAAATGTAAAGATAAACCATGTTCATGGATGGGACAACTTAGCATTTTAAAGATGCCAAAATTTCTCAAGTTCAATACCAAATGTATGGGATTCTCATTAAATCTACAGAAAAACTTGACATTCTAGGTCTGAAATATACTTTGAACAGTAGAAGTCCACTCACAAACGGCAATTTGGGGAAAAAAAGAGAAAAAGAATATTTTCCCTATAGGTGAGCAGACAGATAAAACAATAGAACAAATAAAGTGTTCCAGATGGAATATGGGGCAAAATTAGGGCAATCATCTCATTTTACCTAAGAAAGTCCCACTTTATGGCTATTGGTATAGTAAAATTACAAATAGTGTTTCTGTATACTCCCAAACAGCTCCCAGTTTGGTCTATAAATTATAAATTCTTCAACAAATAGATTGATATAATAAATTAGGAGAGGAAACATACAGATTTGTTATCATATGGTGTTGACACAACAGGCTAAAATGAAATCTGATAGCATTTCAAATGACTTAAACATTAAATGTAAATGCAATGAAAATATAAGTGTAAAGATAAATCACAAACTAATAAACTGTCAGAAAACATGTCACTGACTTTGGCGTGGGAAATGTCAGCTTGAATGCTATCCCTCCCAATTAAATCTCTAAGAGGAAAATGGGTAGATTCAACTACATAAAATTTAAGAAATTTTGTTCAACAAAGGCCATTGTGAATAAAAGTAACAAATGGAAGCAGATAGTTACAATACTTAAGACTGACAAGTGATTAATATCTAGGATAATGAAGCAGTTCCTGAAAATCAACCAGAAAGAGGAATTGGTAAAGAATATGAATACGCAATTCACTGAAGGGGAAGCGTAAATTACCTATGTGCTCATGGAGAAATCCCCATCATCATAAAGTATTCAAAGAGATAGAAATTAAAACCGCAGTGTGACTCATTGCACACCCATCAGATTCATGAAAAGCAGTGAGTCAAACGGTACCATTGTTGATACAAGTGTGGGGAAGTGAGATTCCTCATGCACTGCTGGTGGATGTGTAAACGGTGACACATTGTACAGCACCATCTGTAAAGCCCCTGACCCGGAAATGTATACCCCACCACCAGGCAATCCCTCTCCTAGGTCTGTATCTTAGAGAAACTTGCAAGGGCCTATGTGACATATTCAAGGATGACCAGAATCTTACAGTTTGAGTAGGAAGGGTGTGCTCTATGGAAACAATCAGGGAGAAGCATGGTGTCCAAGGCAGCTGTCTCCTTCTGCAGGCTCGAAGAGCGAAGCAGTGATTGTCACCTTCCCATACAGCCCCAGGGCATTGTCAAAGCCCAGACCCTTGAGAACTTCAAGTACCTTATTGTAAAACTGTGTGGTACAGTAAACACAGGAAACATGTCAGAAATTCGGGGGACTCCTCACATTAAAAAAAGATGTTACCAAAGGGTAGGGCAATGCTTGATATAGGGGGTAAAATGATGCAATATAAATGTCAGTGACAACCAGATGAGAGAAAACCAAAACCACTGAGAGATGGGGAAGCTGCCCTCAAAGTGTGTGCAATGAAAAGGAAGCAACTTTGCAATGGACTATGGCAGTGAAAGCTTGTACCAAGAGCCACAAAGCTTTTTCCAACTTTAGCAGAACTATGGTTTTGAACATCAAGTTGTTAAGAAAGAAAGTGTGAATGTGCACTTGATTTTTGTCATTTCCTGAAAGCCAGAAAACTAGGTGCCACTTGTGGTCCAGATGGCTCCACAGAAAGATCATTCTATTTCCCTCTCACTCCAGATTCTTTTTTTCTTTCACTTTTCAAAGAACCACAGAATGTTAGAGCTGGATCATGGCTTCAGAAATTAACAATGCTAGCCCGCTATGGGATTCTCTTTGGAAACATCTTTTCTCTCAACAGGTCATCTCAAGAATCTTCTGGAACTGGGCTGTGACTCCGTTCCTTTAAGATAGGGCATCCCATCCTCAAGGGACTGCACGATTCCTACCAACGGAAGCTGCGATGGGGACCCTGCCTCTCTGCCCTGTGTCACAGGGTCTAACCCATGCACCCAGCTTTCCTTTGTGTAGCTCAGAAGCTGAGGAACACATTCTGCATAAATTCTGCCTTCCCTTGAATGCCTCTTTATAGTGGAAGAAGGAAAGAACTTCTAATGAAAATGAGTGAATTTTAATGAATATTCAGTAGACTATGTTTCTCTTTCCAGAAATTAAATAACGTGGTGAAATACTGTAACTCTATCTTTACCCCCAAATTTTTAGGTAACCCCAGAGATACAACACACGGAGTAGCAAATAAGCCTTTGAGCCTTGTTTGTCATTGTGTCAGTTTCTGAGTAGAGTAATCCTGGTCACTGCTGACGGTGCTCTCTGTGGAGGAGAGAGCCACAGCATGGGTGCTGATGGCTCTTCCTGGCCACGCCTACCTGAGGCCAGTACTTTCTTCACGGTGCTGGCATCTGTCTGTGGAATGGTAGCACCATTTTCTCCGCAACTGAGAGTACCGCGGTGCCTGCCTGCTATGGGCTGGTAGCACTGTGGGTCCTGGTGCCAATCCCGCTGGTGTCTTCTGCAGTGGGGAAAATCCTTTCTCCCACCTTTGTCTGTTACACTGGTCCCGCAGTGGTGTGGCCCTGTACTCCCACACCCTTAAGAAGCATGGGCACAAGTCCCTGGGGACTGAGATGCCAAGATACCGATAGGCTCCTCCTCTCTACCATCCCTCCTCCCTGGCGCAGAGGATGTTTTCATGCATCTTGGCTTGGGCTGTGGGAATTATTCCCGAGACTGCTTACCGGGAGGCTCCTGAGGCAACTTCTCCATGGGTCTTCTAGGCTTCCTCTGACTTGTCTCAATTCTAAGGGTGCCCGTTCACACTCTAGCTGGATGACCTCACAGCTACACAAAGGAAGGAGGGAAACAGAGCTGAGGCATGCTTGGGGTTCAGGCCCACGACAGCTTTTTAGAATTCAACAGGCTTCTCAACCTCTCCTCTTCGTTGCTCTCTTTTCTAATGCCCTTCGCTTAGTGAAGAGGGAGACGATCCTCTCCGAGACAAAGGATCCTTTCACAAGCCGGAGTCTGCGCTGGCTTGAGCATTACATCTCCTAGATTCACGGGGAAACCTAGACAAAAACAGCTGCTCGAGTTGTGCAGACAGCAGGCAAAACAACGTCCTGGCGAAGACTCTGAAATCAAGAGCCTCTGGTTCAAGACTAGAGGGCGCCTCTTTCAAGTGGCACGATTGGAGCAAAGGCTTTGACCGCTCTCAGCTTCAGTTTTGTTGTCAAGCGAGGGCAAGACTGCTGCTGAGCGGTCAGTCAGTAATACAGGTCATGTGGCATCCAAGGTATGGAGATACTACTGTTCTCTCGAGAGAAAACCAAACACACACACACGAGATGTGGGCGAGGAGCTCGTGGCTTCCGTTTCCACTTTCACGGTGAGGCGATGGCCGCAAACTTCGTTTTCTAGGCCTTTTCCTCAGATGCCTGCAATTTTCTTCTCTACTACCTGGTCATGGCGCCCTCTGGTGGCATCAGGGAGTGTAGTTTCTTTTGGGCAATTGGCTTATTCTGGTTTTCAAACCTAGTGCAGAGTTGGGGAAGTGCTAGGGGACCTGGGCGGAGGCCTCAGGGATGTGTAACGGGCTGCTCCAGTTGCTGCGTGTCTGTTCACTTCTACAGAACGCTGTGTGTCAACTATAAAATCAGACACAAATCCCAAGCCTCCCCTTCGCGTTGGGATTCCGTGTAAGAGTCAATTTCATCTCCTCCAAACTCGATGTTCTTCTGGGTTGCTGCTAATGCCGATGTAGAGGCTCGTTTCTGAATGACTGGGGGCCTCTGTGAATAAATGCAGAAGTGGACTGAGTTATTTGCTGGGGGCAAGGCTGGTTAAAGCCTTAAGAAGCCCTAAACACTGAAAAGTGGAAGTGCTGTCATCTTCAGCAATTGAAAAAAAAATTGTAAGTCATAAAATTAAGATCAGAAGGTCAACGAAAGATGGGTTTTTCCCTCCGATAGCAACTTTAATGTATTTTTGAACTACCAAGAACACATTTCTGAAAAGAAGAATAAATCTCTTTGCTAATTCTTCCTTTTGATTGTGTTTAGTAACTTTGTATGTGTTTTATCTCCTCTTGAGTCATCCATGTCTGCAAGACTTATAAGAAATTTTAAGAGGCAAATAAGAGCATTGCTATTATTTTCCATCTGGGAGATTTTTCATAGTTTACAGATTTGTTCGATGTCTTCTGCATCTTGAAAACCCTGTACCAACCCCACTCCATTAAGTCTTCTGAGTGAAAAGCTAGAAGGAAGATGTCACGTCTTCAGATGCAGAAGTACAGACCTGGAGCAGTTATAAAAATACCTGCTTACCAGATGTTAGAACACTCCTAGCTCTCAGGTCTCCTGATGGCTTCTTTTTACTCTATCTCCACTGCCTGTGGTGCCCTAGGTGATTCTTGGTGAAAATGAACTGAGACATGCTTGAAGAAAAGTGGGCTACAAAATAGAAATTTCCTCAAGCATTTTAATAAAGTGTCATATCACAACTCGAAATCCATTAAGGCTGGGAGCGGATGTTATGGTTTGCATCACACAGGTCCCAGAAAAACTTCATGTTTGCAGAGGTGGGGCTTGCAGAAAGTGACGAGATCACAGGGATGCTAACTGCATCAATGCATTGATCCACTGAATTTGCCGTGAAAAGCAGGCTCTGATTGGAGGAAGTTGGTCACCAAAGCTGGAAGGGTACATTCTTGTTCTTGGCCCCTTCTTGTCTGGTTCTTCCCCTCTTCTCTGCTGGCCGCCATGAAGTGAGCAGCTTTTATCCACCCCACCTTTTCTGCACTGAAGACAGCTAACCATGAACTGAAACTTCTGCAACCATGAGCCTAAACAAGACTTTCCTTCTTTAAACTGTGTATATCAGGCACTTTGCCCTAGCAAAAGAAAACTGACTAATACAAATACTTTATTTTACAGATGAGGAAAGGGAGGTCCATCCAGAGTGTTGCCCAGGTAAAACTTCATGGTGGTGACACCCTGGTATCAGCCCCAAACACTGCTATATGAGAGGATGAAACAAACAGAATGAGACCAGGTTCCTGTCCCCATTTGTAAACAGAGACATTAACCACACTATCTATCATTCAAATATTTTATTAAGCAAACATGAGTACTGTGGCACATGCTTTCTAGTTCATCTCACTTCTCAATTCATCTCAATAAGTCCTGTTCAGAACACAGAAGAGAAGAATATATACAGTGTATAAAGATTAAATCTAAACCAGGAATAAGGGAAATGTAAAACAAAAGCATACTGATTTCAACATAAAATCTCACAGTCTGAGTGTTTATGCAAGTGAAATTCTTTCTGGAGGGGAGCAACACAGACAGAATGATAAAGGGTCCAGGCTAAAACGCACCGCAAAGTCCTGCACCTGAGCATTAGAGGGATCAGGTTGTAGGGTGGCTTCTTTGTAGCCCTGTGCAAAAACCTTTGTGAGTGTCAGTTTTTCCACCAGTAAATAAGTGACAAGGCTGGACTACCTACCCTCCAGGCTGTTTATTGGATTGGCCTTCTGTGACATTAAATGTTCCCTTTGCTTTTCATATTTTCACCCCAGGTGGAAGAACAGTTTGTTGATTTCCTAAGAAGCAGCTGTCACCAGAGCTAACCTTCTTGTAAACTCTAACTGATTCTCTTGGGTGACAGCTGCCTGCAGGGACTGGCCTGTATGTGTTGAGAACATATTTTTCACCACCTCAAAGTAGCCTCTGTGGTGACCCTGGCATCCTGCGATGCCTATTGTTTTGAATTGAAGAAGGGCATGGTGACACTGATATTCCTGCTTGGGGCTCATAGTTGAGTCCTACTTTGAAACTATTCATTGGGTTGTGATCCAAAAAGGGTTACTGACTGAGCCCAAAATTTTCCACAAGGATGTCAGTAGGAGAAGTGACTTTCATTACTGGGGGAGAAAGCTGAGTCTGCTGAAATGACGAAGTCTTTGAGTGATGAGTGCCATGATAGCGTTTTAACTACATCCAAGAGTAGGACTTCGATGAGGAATTGGACTTTTTGTCCTGTTTTTCCATCTAATGATCTGATAGGAACATTTTAACGGCACCTGGGTCTTACATGGATGTAAGGATGGGACTGTTGTCTAGAAAATGTTTGATAAATGAATGTTGATCGCTCAGAATGGTTCATCTCCTTACAGAATTAACAGGGGGAGAGACAGAGAGAAAGACAGAGAGAGACACTGAGATGGAAACAGAGAGAAAGACACAGGAAAAAGAGAGTTCACACTTAAATTAATGAATACAAAGTAGACTGCAATCCGTGCTATATGAAAGAGAAAAGTGAAATGTCACATAACTCCAGAGCTGGAGAAATTAGATAGGGCACCGTGAATGAGAAGGATTTTGAACTGAACTTCGAAGAACACATATGTTTTTAACATGTAAGGATGGCAAAGAGTGGGAAGAGGATACCCAGGTTAAAATGTGTTAGGTGTTTGCATTTACACGGCTCATATCAACATGGACTATAGCAAAGGTGACAAGCTTGGGACTGAGTGGGGTGGAGTGTAGGGCGAGGACATTTGTTTGCTGCAGAGCTTGGGATTTGTGCAGGCTGTGATCTACCTTCAAGGGTTTAGTGTCTACAGCAACACCAGCCAGGGGCTGGATCCAGAAAGCAAGGCTAAGTAAGAGGGAGGGAAAGGGTAGGGAAAAACCAGGAGCAGGAGAGTGCTTTCCTATGTCAAAGGAGAAGCAAAATCCAGAGCACAGGGCATCAGTGAAGAACGGCTCCTGGGAGCATGACTAGCAGGAATACAACAGACCTTCGGAATCTTAAATAAGAGGCAGAGGGCGAGGACCAAGAAGGTGGAGAAATTAAAGAAAAGCCCTACTATCATTTGGACTTTAATTCTTTCTTAAAGGCCCATATTTTAAAGGTTTGTCTTCAGAACAGGGCTTTAGGGGTTGTGAAACCTTGGAAAGGTAGGGCCAGGTGGGAGGTCTTTTGGTAGTTGGAGACATGTCCTTGACAGGGAAGTGGGACCTGGACCTTGAAAACTGAGAAAAACAATGCTTTTCACGCTATAAGCTGATTATCTCGGTTGAAAGCCCAGTTAAGTCTTGGTTGGTGGTTATAGATTCTTCCCATGCGCGTTGGATTTCTAGGTCAGTGATAATTTCAGGGCCCACTGCTTGGTGGCTAGCAATGATTGTTCAACTCTTTCTTCCTCTTCGGTGCTGAGGTACACCTTCTGGAATCCTCTGGTGGACTTGCAGGATGTAAAGGAAATGCAGAAATTCAGCCAGCCTGGTAATCAGAGCTGCTTCTTGGAATTGTTACAAGAATCCTGTGAGTCAATCTGTGAGCCACAGCTAATGGCTATTTCTCTAGAAAGTATCTATGAAAAAATTTTCCTAACTGAGCTGTAGTGACTAATTATTCAGGGAATGCATAAAGGCAAGATCCCAACAAGCAAATGCAGTGAGAAGAAAAAGAGTGATCTGACAAGGAAGAGAACATTGAAAGATTATGTAATGAATATCACCACAATGTTTTTAAGGATTTGCTAGATTTACTGGTTTATTCTATTTTTGTCTCTTTGAGACAGGGTCTTGCTATGCATTTCAGGCTGGCCTTGAGCTCGCTTTGTAGCCCAGGCTTGTCTCAAACTTGCAACCTACCTCAGCCTCCCAAATGCTGAGATTACAGGTGTGTGCCACCATGCTTGGCGCTGGCTTATGTTTTAGAAGTTTTAAGGATAACAATATTTTCCACTATGTTTTTCCTGTTGTCCAAATTGCCCAAAGAAGATCAGTGTTATTTTATGGTGGTGAGTCAACTGTTTCAACTCCTGTTCTGACCTCAGATCACCAGCACTAAAAACTGATGTAACCCTGTAGTCTTTATTAAACTCAGAGGGGAGATGGGAAAAATATTGGAACTAGGAAAGCCCCTGTGTGAAGCAGAAAAAGATCTAAGAACACAGAAAGATTTACTTTTCTTTACTGAAAAGATAGGTATGGCTCTTTCTGCCAATGCAACCTAAGAATGAAAAATGCTGCAAAAATCAATACCAAAGTCAGAGATTTGACATGTGTACTGTCTGTCTAGTTCTTAATTAAATTACCTTTCAAGTGACATCTTACCTGGTATTTAGGTATATAATTTCTCTGTAGTAAGGTACAATTTTGTGTATGCACACTCAGGCCAGAAACAGGAAGTAGCTTTTCAAGGATCCCGATTAATTAGGTAGAGGAAGAGATCTCGTGGTGGTTCTATTGCTACTTTTATTCTCCTGTTAGCTCATATTCTATCCTCTTTCTAAAAATCTGATGCTCTGGGCTCATGCTGAGGTCCTCAAAAGTAGATCCTAAGACAAAACAAAACAACAAAAGAACAACAAAAATGAAGAAACTGATTCTTAAGGAAGTTCCCAGTTAGAGAAGTAGGAAAGTGGGACTCAGAAGGACAGGAGGCAAAACTTGAGTGACTATCAAGAGAGACCCTGCAGGCCAATTCAGGTTCTTTTTCCCAGGACAGCTTTGGGGGCCGTGCAGAATGTCCCACAGAGTTGTCTGGGCCAGGGTGTAAAGGAGCCAGGACACTTTTCCTACTCATTCACCCACCACTTGGGAGAGGCAGCTGCCATTTCCTGACCAGGGCCAAGGGTGGGGACGGGAGGATGTGCGGTGTTAGCAACTTCCGATTTTCTTGCGGATAAAGAGATTTTGACATTTGGAATCAGTCCTACCAACAGAGATGGTAGGTGCTCACTGTCAGGAGTAAAATTCCTCTTGAAATAGGCATTGCAGAAATTGGAAATGAGCTCTGAGTGGATACCTGTGGGGCTCTGATATTGCCCAGGGGCGTAATCCCAAGCCCTCTGCACTCTGGGTCCAATGTGCCTCCCGTTCTGCTGAATCCTGGCCTTCCTGTCTTTTTTCTGTGCTTGTGCTGCTTCCCCCATCTGCAGTGGTTCTCTCCTTCTTCTCCAGCTGTCCATTCTCCTTCGGCTCCAGGATCACCTCTTGTTTTAGGGCAATGTTGCTGTCACTTTTTCTTCGAGAAAGCACTTCCTGAGAGCACTTTCCTGTCTACTTCCATTATTGCTTTGTTAGAGACATTCTTGTTTTTTCTGTAAATAGCTTCCGTCAGATAGAGTTCCGGGCCCAAGAAACAGACCTTGGTAAATACTGAGTAAATGAATGAAAGGAACTTCAAGGCTCCCTCCCAGCTGAAGTAATCTCTCTCCATGATTGCATCACTTTCATTTGAATCATGATTATTTACACATATGTACTCATTCTCCTGCTTGTCTATAAACTCCTGATGTCAAAAATCATGCTGGATTCCCCATTACTGAGCTGGGTATGTCTTTGACCTTGGTAGGAGCTCAGACAAAGCTAACAGGCATGCTAAAGACAACCCCTCAGTACCAGCAGATGAGCAGCTTTGATATGTGGGGCGTGGCAGGATTTTAAATTTTCATCTTGTTCCTCCTATTCCTTTGGGGGAACACTGTGCTAGGCTACTAATGAAAATGATAGCCAAACCTTTGGAAAGTAGAACCAATGCCGTGTGGATATTGAAGATGATATATGACCTCGAGGGCCTGAGATGTTTTTCTCTACCCTTGCAACTGCATCTTGAGGTTCCCCCACACCCTTGGGTCTGGTTTTCGTAATGTAAGAATTAATCGCTCTCACTTCCCCCTTGAAGCATTGCTAAATTAATGGCTTGACATCACATCTATCATGCTCTCTCTAAACTCTCGAAGGCCCACTAGCGCTGGGGAGATGCTGGGAACCGCTACGGGCTGAGGAGAAAAATGTTCCATGGGAATCAGTAAGTGAATCCAAAATTATTTCATACACAGTGGCATTTGAGGCCCTAGGTTTGTTCTTGTTTGCATTGCCAGCAATGCAATGATGTATGTTTCAGCCGTGAAATGCATTCACATTGGTACCCAGTCTCTTCTGGTCTGACTTGTTAAAGTGGAAAATATCCCCTCTGGGCTTTAACATGAAAAAGAAGATTTTTTGGATTGGATATCATTTTGTAAACCTCCAGCAACTGCATTTTGTAGAGACAGAAGGCAATAAAAACAAGAAAAATCATCAGAGGTGATAATAACAAGGCACGTGCAAAAGAATGTGCTTCCTACAGAGCCATGATTGCTTTTTTTCAAAAAACACATTCTGTGACCTCCTTTCCACCACCACCTCCTGCAAACCTTCAGCCATTTTTCTGTTTCACTACTGGCCCAGGGTAGGGAGAACATGTGTATACCTGGGGACAAACTTCTCACAAAAACAAAGATAATTCAAACATTAGAAAAAAATGACCTACTGAGAGAAGACAGCAGGGCATAATTTTACTTTCTAAAAACTGGCTCATATTTTCACAGGTATGCTCACACGACAACAGATGCATGCCACGGTTTTTCTGAAATCTCCAGTCTTATTCTGCGTTGTGTACCAACTGAAACCAGTCAGGGCTGCCCTTCTTACTCCTGCACTGTGCATGCCGCCCCATGGGCTGTAAGGAGGAAGTCTCTGGGGTTGTCCATCACCGTCAGACCAACAGATTCCATTCAAGAGGAGCAAGGGGGCAAAAATGGCAAATAATTAAATATTTGACCCCAGACTTTTCTGTTGTTAGTTTGACTGGTACATCTTAGAGATACATAATGATCACTTTCATCATAGAGAATTTGTACCTGTTCATGATCTATCTCATTTCTTTTGTTTTCTCCAGTCACCTCTCTTCTCATCAAGCCCTCTTCCCCTTATTTACAAAAGCTTCATTTCCATTGTTCCTTATATTTTTTCTTTTCTTTTTTTTTTTTTTTTGGCAGTACTGGGGATCGAACTCAGGACCCTGCGCCTGCTAGGCAGGTGCTTATTCCACTGAGCTATATCCCCAGCCCTATTTTTTCTTTTCCTTTCCTCTTTTTCCCCTCCCCTCTCCTTTGCTCCCTTTCATTTGAACATTTTCTTCCCATTTCCCAATATTTATTATACATATTTGTCCTTATTTGCACTTTTGGTTTCTCACACCAGAGAAACAATGTGATATTTGAACATGTGTATCTGATTTATTTCACAGAATAACATCGTCTCAAGATGCACCTATTTACCTATAAATGCCTCCAGTCAGTTTATCTTTCTTCACAGCAGAGTAGTATTCCATTGTATAAACACACCACATCTGTTTTATCCAATGATCCATTGAGGGACATTTGGGCTGTTTGCAAGATTTAGCTATTATCAATTGTGTTGCTGTAAACATGGTCTGCACATATTGCAGTTGTATGATATTTTTAAGTTTTTGAGGAAGATACCAAGAAAGGGAATAACTGGATACATTTGAGATGCACATAGTGATCACATCCATCACAGAGAATGAGCTTTAGTTTTTTGAGGAATCTCCATACTGATTGCCACAGTAATTGTACCAGTATACCCTTCCCAACAATGGAGAAGGGTTCTTTTTTCCCCTCACAGTCCATCCAGCATTTCTTATTGGTTGATTTCTTGATAATAGCTATTTTTTCTGGCTATTAGGATGTTGTTTTAATTTGCATCTCTTGAGTGACGAGTGATGTTCAAAAATTTTTTATATATTTATATGCCATTTGTACTTCATCTGGGAAATGTCTGTTCATTTCAGATGTCCATTTTTGAATTGGGTGTTGACATTTGAGGGCAGGGTCTGAATTTTTGAAGTCTTTATATATTGTAGATGTTAACCCTTTGTGGAAGAGCTGGCAATTTTTTTCCCACTCTGTGGGTGGTCTCTTTACTCAGTTGGGTTTTTCTAGGCTGTGCAAAAGCTCTTCAATGAGCAACCATTTGCTAATTCTTTAATATTTCCCATGCAATCAGGGTTTTGTTCATATCTCTCCTTATGCACTAAGCTAAAATCAAAATGGCCCAAAGATCTAAATATTAAAACAAAAACCCAAAGCAACATATCTCAAACTCAACATATCTCAAACTGAAGAAGTCTTCTTCAGGGAGTGTTTTTCTTATAGCATGTCTAGCTTTGCCCCTCAGTCCGAGCACTGAGACACCAGTAGTCATCAGGGTATTCCAGGACAAACAAGAACCAGTTTGTCTCCATCACTTACTAGGTCTGTAATCTTGGGCAAGTTAGTTAATTTCTTCCAATTTTAATTTTCTAATGTGTAAAATATGGACAACAGTGTCATGCATTTTACAATGTTGTGGTGGAACTACATGAGATAATCCCAAGTGTCTAAGTCAAAAGAAGTTCTCCCCATCAGTAATAAAAACAGCTAATATTTGCTGAGCACAATCTCAGTACTAGTGCAGTTCTGAGTACTTCATACAGATTAACTCAACGATAAATGTAGAAAAAAATCGGTGAGTAGATAACACTTTTGTTTCAACTTTACAGATGAGGGATTTGAAGCACAGGGAGCTTAAGTAACTGACTAAAAGTCCTATGGCCAGGGGTTAGATAACTGTGATTCAAACTTTGACAGCTTACTTTGGGGGCCATGCTCTCATGTATTAGATATTACAGTCATGGTATTCTTAGAAGAATATCTAAGGGGAGATTAGGACATTTGTATAAATTGCATGCATAATAAATAATGGTTTAATTAACACTCGTTGAGTAAGGGAAGGTTAGTCTAGCTTTAAGGAGAGAAAAAGGTCAGAGAAGTTAGCAGGCAAAGAGGGGTAGGTAAGGAGCAGGTTCCAGGCTCCATATCATTGGGGAACATAGTAAGTCTGAGGATCTAAACTGAGAGTGGGAGAGCACAGAGATGACAGTAAGAAGTAATAGGTCATGGAGAGTTTTGTCATAAGGAGACATAGTAAGAACCCAAATCCTACCTTACACATTAAGGACAAGTCAGGCCGAAGTGAGAGATGAGGAGAAGTTAGGTTCCAATCTGCAAATGAATCATTTGAACCTAGATTTGGCTATGGCTGAAATTTTGCTTTAAATTTCTACATTAGGTAAGTTATTGTTTTTCTTTGTGTGCTTATGATAAGTTGGGTTGAATTCCTTTCTGGTACAATGCACAGAATCTTGATAATTGTACATCATTTGGAGACTTCATTATTTTATGTATGAAAATGGGAAGGTGCATCTTAGGCTAGTGGTGGTCGAGACAGAAAACTACATAATAGAGAAGCAGTTAGGATAAGGGACAGGCGGGGCTCAAGGAATCATTGTAGGGAAATTATCTCTTCTCCACAATGTGCAATCTTATAGGGACCACTAATTAATGACCTAGGGTTCCTTTTGGCTAAAAAATGAGCATTTAATGAATGAAGACAAAGAAGTCCTTTCTTCTGGTAATTTGAGCTTAACAGCTTGACCCAAAGATAGAAAGCAATGCTCATGATCCATTCACTTTATGTGTGAGACCAGTGAGGCTCTCAGGACATTCCTGGGACTTCTGTGGTTCTCTGTTCAACACATCCCTCTTCAATTCTGTGATTGACCCCTCTCATTGCAATAAAATCTCCCTTAAATTTCATTAAGTTAATTTATTTTGATTACAATCCATTATCCTAAGGGATATTGAGACGATCCAGGAAGTGAGATGTTGCAACCGACTAACCACAAATTGCAAAACTGGCTGAGTTGGATGAAAATCAGAGAGGCCACTTTGACTCTTTTGAGACATTTGCTGGACTTTTTATGATGTTAACATCTACTGGACATTTCTGTGATCTTTAGCAAGTTCTTTAACAAAACAGAACAACTAAGGTAAACATTGGCCATTTGGTGAAGAGAGTATCTGGACAGATTGGTGTGGGCTTTATTCCTCCTTGTAAAGCACAGATGTAAACCCTATAAACAATAGGAGGGGCAACCAAAAGAATTCTGAAAGGTGGTAGGAAATGAGCGTACTGGTGAGGACCTCAGGACTGCAGGAACAACACACTGACAAGATACTTTTACTTTCCTTTCAAATAGAAAAATGAGACTCAGACTGGGAGTCTCATGACTTCCAATCTAGCAGCAGAAAATACCCTTTGTAAACTCATTTTTCCTCACATCCGAAAGGAATCTCTCTGACAATGCTTGGTAAACTGAGAACCACATAAAAGGGGGCTTAATATGAGAACCCCGTCAGGAGAAGGGCTTTTCCTCCTTGCTGGGTTTCTTAGTTACTTTTCTCTTGTAGCTGAGACAAAACACCTGATGTCCAAAATTAAGGAAGAAAAGGTTTATTTAGCTCACAGTTTGTGGAAGTTTCAGTCCATACTTGGTTGACTCCAAGACAGAGTGGCACATGGCAGAGGGCAACAGTTCATGGAGGTGGTGGTGGAAAACAGCAAAAGCACCCACAGCAAAAGGGTGGAGTGGCGGCGGCAAGCAGCCTCTTTCCCTCCCTCACGTTTTATGCAACCTACTGCCCCAGGGTGGGTATAACACTCACACTCATAATCCCAGCATTGGATCTTACATCAATCACAAATACTAGAAGCCTGCCCCATGACCACATGAGGCTTTGGGGGAACATCCAGACACAAATCATAACACTGGGTTTCACCCTTTCTGCCCTAGACCAGAGAAACAGAAATACTGAGCCAGAGGGAGAAAGCTGGCCTGGGGAAGCTTCTTTGACCTTAGTGGCCTGTGATTCTCCTCTTTTGCCTGCAGCTACTGAGGGAACCAGAGAGTCCACCTACCATGACTAGTGTCCAGCTTCTGCACCTTCCTCAGCCTCAGAAATGGTGGATCACAGCACAAGTCTTCCCCGGGGAAGCCTTTCCTTGTCACATACCTGGGACTCCCCTCCCCAGCCAGAACATGCTCAGTGGTACATTATCTCAGGCAGCACCAGCAGAGACAGATGGGAGCCCCAGCAACCTCACATAAACCAAACTGACAAAAGTAACATTGCAAGGCCCCAAACATTGCACTATTACTGGAATCATGGTCCAAAAAATAGAGCAGTACCCACCAGCATACTAAATCTAAACAGTGATAAAATAAAAAGACTAAATAGAGACATAGATCCTCCTACCATAACAGATGACGTGTAATATGCATTACCAAATAATTTGTCACACCAGGAATTAAGAAAGTAACAACCCAGGGCTGGAGGTACAGCTCAGTGGGCTAAGTGCTTGCCGCTGAGCACTAGGGCCCTGAGTTCGATCCCCGGTCCCAGAAAGAAAAAAAAAAAAAAAAAAAAAAAAAGAAAGTAACAACCTGAATGAGAGAAATAATCAACTCATAATGATAATAAAACGAATCAGATGTAAAAAAAAAGAAAGTAACAACCTGAATGAGAGAAATAATCAACTCATAATGATAATAAAACGAATCAGATGTTAGAATTATCTGCTAAACATGTTTTTTTATTTTAAAGAGGATTTAAAAAAAACAAGAAAAATGATACAGAATTTTAAAACAAGATGATTGGAAATTAACAATGGTTGTTATATTGCATATTGTTATCTTCAAAGTAGTTGCTCAGATTACCAGATATAGGCATGCAAAATTGATCAAATAATATAAGCACTGTTTCTTTCAATAAACTAATAGAAATTAGTAGTACAATTATCTTAGCTGTTGTGTATACATATATTTCTTTTCCCCTTCCTTCTTTTTTCCCTTCCCCCATCCTAGTTGTTCTTTCCTTTTGAGCAGTTTCTTTCCATTTCACAATATCTATTTTATCTTTTGGATCTTATTTACTCTTCCAGTTTCTTACACTAGGGAGACAATATGGTGTTTACACATGCAACTCTGATTTATTTCACTTAAGGGTATGGTCTCTAGTTGCAGCCACTTACCTATAAAAGCTTCAAGTTTATCTTTCCTTATAGCTGGGTAATTTTCCTTTGTATAAAACACCACATCCTTTTTATCCATTCCCCACAGCCCTGCCAGCATTTGTTATTGATTGATTTATTGATGGTAGTCATTCTTTCTGGGATGAGATGGAATCTCAGGGTTGTTTTAATTTGCATATCTTGAACGATCAATGATGTTAAACATTTTTTCATATATTTCTTTTCCATTTGTATTTCTTCATCTGAGAAGTGTGAAAGATTTTAAAAAAGCAACATAAAAATGATTCAACAGTCAACCACAAATTATCTTGAAACAAATGAAAAAATAGAACACCTCAGCAAAAAAAAGTAGAGTTTTCAAAAAAGAACCAGGGGGGCTGGGGGTATAGCTCAGTGGCATAAGCACTTGCCTGACAAGCGCAAGGTCCTGAGTTCGATCCCTGGTACCGGAAAAAAAAAAAAAAAGAGCCAGATGGAAAAAATATTATATTGAAAAATTTCGTATAAGACATAAAACCCTGTATAAGTGGACTTCATAGTAACAGGGCATTTACAGAAAATAGAATCAGTGAATTTGAGAACAGACTAATAGAATTCATCTAATGTAAACATCAGGGAGAAAAGAGCTTGTGAAAACAAAGCAGAGACAGATCCTCACAAATCTGTGAACAACAAAAGGACCTTTTTGATTCTTTTGGATTAATATACAGATGTGATTATGTCACCTGAGAACATGGCAGGATGTCTTCTTTTCTTGTGTGTATAACACTTTTAAGTGTCCTGTTTTATTGAATTAGCTATGACATCTGGTACAATACTGAAAAGCTGGGGTGAGAAGGGGCATTTGTGTCTTGTTCTCAATTATACATGAAAAGTTCCAATTTCATACCATTAAGTATGATATTAATTTAGGTTTTGTAGATGTTAATTATCAAATTGAAAAATTAGTCATTTATTCCTCGATTGCTGACAATTTTTATGATGAGGGTATGATTTTTTCTTTAGTTTTTGATGTGATGCATTATATTTACTTGATAATATTGCATCAACTATGCACACCCAACATGTATCCCATTTGTTTTTTTATATATAATTGGATTCAGTTTGCTACTATTTGTTGAACTTTTTTTTTACATCAGAACTATTACTATGTAGTTTTATTTGTTGTAATATATACTTATCTGGTTTTTATATCAGAGTGATTCTGGATTCATAGAATCAACAAAGTAGTATGCATTTTGCTTTTTTCTTCTGATAAATGTTTTCGATAACTCATAAATGTTCTTCCTAAAATGTTTGGTAGAACTCATCAGTAAAGCCATCTAGACTTGGTACTATTAAAATAGGGCAAAGATATGAATAGATATTTCAGCAAAGAAAATGTATATATGACAAAAAAGTACACCAGAAGAATGATCATTTTCATTTTAACTGTTAGAAGAATGCAAATCAAATTCATAATATCACATCCCAATCAAAATGGTTAAAATAAAAATACAGAAAATACTAGAAGGGTATGAAGAAATTGGATAATGCATATATTACTTGCGGAAAAGCAGTATTTTAACTTCCAAAAACAGCTTAAGATTTTGTTAAAAATGAAATGAGCAACAAGCATTTATCTAGAGAATTAAAAACTCATGTTGACACAAAAACCTATGCATGAAGTTGAATAAATGCTTTATACGTAACAGCTAAAACTAGAAATAACTCAGATGCCATTCACTGAGAAAATGATTTAAAAAACTGATTCACATCTATATCATGAATTTCTACTCAGCAATAAAAAGGACCAAACTGTCCATACATACAACAGCCTAGATAGACCTTCAGAGAATTATTCTGTGTGAAACAAAAAGCCAGCTTCAGCAGTTAGAATATTTTATGATTTAAATAACTTGAAATGATATAATTATGGAAACAGAGAACAGATTAATAGCAAGAGACTGGACTGGAGAGCAGTGGTTATAGCTAAAAGGAAAACATCAGAGATCGTCTGGTAAAAGAAATAATCCATATCTTGACCATTGCAATGTCAGTGTCTTGGGTATGATACTGTCCAGCAGTTCCAAAGGGACAAAATGTTGGGGAAGCTAAGTAAAGGGTGCACAGTATTTCTCTATATTATTTCTTAAAACTGCATGTGACAATGCAATGACTGAACCAAAGTTTTTAATTTAAAACAAACAAAATACAGTATGATCCAACAACTGCACTCTTGGGAGTTGGTTCCAGAGAAACAAGAACTCACAGTCCTTTAAAATATGCACAGATTCAGAGCTGCGTTTTTCATAACATCATTCTTCTGAAAATAGCCTCACTATTCTCCAAGAGGTAAATTGCTAAAATGACACAGAATATTATTCTGCAACAAAAAAGGGACAGACATCAAGAAATGTATACAACAAAGTGAAACAATTGCCAAGGTTGTTGAGAGAAATGATTTTAAGAGGTTATGCACTTTATGGTGTAATTTATATGACATTTGCAAAATGATAAAACTTAGATATAGAAGACAAGTTAGTGGTTGCTAAGGAATAGGGATTGAAAAGGGTTAGGCAGGAGGGATGTGGATGTCATTATAAAAGATCAACACAAGGCATGCTTTGGTGATGTAAATGTTAAATACTTTGTCGGGGTGGTAGGTACATGAACTTACAACTTGCATATGTGATAAAATTGGATAGACCTAAATGCTTACACACACACACACACACACACACACACATAAACACATACACACACATACACATGCACAAAATAGCCACACACAGATGCATATAAGTAAAGCTATACTTATTTAAGGGAATTTATTTTATTTTATTTTTTGATTAAGGGAATTTAAACAAGATCAATAAATTTGATTAAGCCCAGTAAGTTGTACCAATGTAAAATCCTGGTAATGATATACTATAGTTTTAAAAAACATTACAGACTCTGAGGGTTATATTCACATTATTTCTTTTCATACTAGTGCATGTTTGCAGTACATAATGTTTGCATTTCTTGTATGGAATTGATACATTTATATAACACATCTAAATTCCTTTCTTCTGCCCGTTTTCCTCCCCTTCTATCTCCATCTCTTGATCCCCTTCTCATTTGAGAACAATCTACCTCTCTACTTAAATTATCTATCTGCAGTTTGCTCTTTATTTGTTTGTTTGTAGTACTGGGGATCGAACTCAGGACCTTGAGCTTGCCAGGCAGGCACTTATTCCACTGAGCTATATCTCCAGCCCACTCTTTATTTATAATTTTGATTTCTCATATCAAAGAAACCATTTGATGGTTAAGCCTTGTATCTTAACATTATGGTCTCGAGGTGCATTTGTTTTCCTGCAGATGATTCAAGTTTATTTTTCTTTAAGGCAGAATAGCACTGCCACACATTTACATTATTTCTTTCAAGCGCATGTGAATCTACAATAAGCTCAATACAAATCTAAGTCAAAGTACAATACAGTAAAAGAGAAAGCGGGAGATTAAGAGCCTGCTTAAAAGAAAAGTTTTTGTGCTTATAGCTTGAAATCTGAGGTAGCTAAGTACCCAAGTATTCTAGAGCTTTACCTGGTGGAAAAGCAGATACTTGCTCCAATGTAAAGTCAGTGTGATGAAAGGCGGTGACCCAAGACACACAGCAGGTGGTTGAATTAGGGCTTAGAGAATTTTGAATTCCTGGGCAACCATTGTATCAAATATTTTGGTCATGAAAGAGGCCACAAAGCTGGGAGTTAAGGGGATGAAGGAGGCCCGTTGCTAGGAGACAGGAATTCCCAGGTCAATGTCTGGGTCCAAATGTGTTGACCTAACAAAACTGCAGCTTTGTTATTTGCCCTAGAAATTTTCTGGAAGTAGAGACCTGTCACCATCACCCTCCCCAGAAATGAGTGTCTTAGAGTGAGTATTGGAGGCTTCCGCATCAGGAGATCCATCTAAAATTCTGTTCATAGGGTCAGTGAATCCCAAGTTAATTCTGCTCAGCAGCACTGATAGCTGAACCACCACGTATGGCTCCCTGTTTTTCTTTATTCCAACAGGGGATTTAAAGCTAATCATGAGCATTTCGTTTAAATTACCCAATAAATTTCTTTTTTTAAAAAAATCATTTGCAATGAACAAGACACTGCACAGAGTCATTGTTCATCCATTTAATATTTAGTATGCAAGTTACATAATTACATACACAGTGTTGTAGCAATGCCAAGGCGCTTATCCATACAGGTCCAGCAGTATCTAAACATCTGTAGTGAGATGTGAACTGACATCAGTAAGTACTGGTGCATAGCTGCACCTACCTTCATAGCCTGCTGAAGAAACAAAGCACACAGTACAGAAAGTCATTCATAAAGGCACACATGGGCATGTACAGAAAAATCTCCTTAGTAAAACTATTATTGTGAATTGTCTTCTACCTGAAACTTTGGGGCTCACATAGAATAGCCTGAGGATACTTGGAAGCAAAGGTAATGCACTTATTGCAATACATGAATGGAGTTAGTTTTTTTAGAATTTCAGGAAATGATGTGTCATTATAACATAATGAAATTTTCTACGGTTCACCATCTGTTGGTTAACTTGTATGTTCACTCCAGGGCAGGTTTGGTTCTCATAGATAGAATCAGCTACTTGTTCTCTATGACAGGGCTGGGCTTCAGCGAGCTGTCAACTCTTAGAGTCTGGAATCATCGCTTCTCCTTGTCATATACCTGCAGTGTGAAGTTAAACCACAACTAGCTGAGAAGTAGCAAGCAGGGAGCATAAAATGTTGGCCCGAGTGCCTTTGTCAAGCAGGCTGAATAGTGGTAACGTGGGGAAACAGAAACATTTTGTACTCTCAGTTAACTCGGTTCTATAATAGCAGAAGAGAAATAAAAAATGAGCCCATCATTCAAGGTTTTCCCTTCTTTCATCAATGTCTTGAGAGGACATAACATGCATTCCATAAAGACCATGTTCTAGAATTGCCAGCTGCCCTATACTGTCCTTTATAACCGTGCCCAATGCCTCAGTGTAGGATCCGATCTCGGGTCACAAATGGCTTTTATTTATAGTGTCTCTTTGCTATTCTTTAATAGCCATCAGTTCTTTGTTTTTGATGTCATTGATAACTTTGAAAACTAAGATCAGTAATTATAACTAGCATTGCTTCTTAGTGTGCATTTTCCAGATGATTCCTCATTATACATGTGCATATTTTTCTTTGAAGGCTTGTACACCATAAGTGATGATGTATTTTTCTTTGGGTATCACATCCAGAGGTTCAAAATATCAGATTGCCCTTCATTAGTAATATCTAGATAGATTAGATATACGTACAGATATAGATACAGCTGTATCAATCACTTGGACACAAGTATTAACTTCTTCAATTTCTTTCTTTAAGAATTTGTATGTAATTTGTAATTGCACAATCTGAAGTCTGTGCCTCGTCTTTATCTACACATGATCCATTGTTTCTTTTATCAGCTGCCTATTTACCCACTTAAGCCACCTTCCTATCTCTATTGTCTGTCTGATTGCATCAACAATGACTGATGGATTCATATTAGTTTAACTTAATCTATGACTATTAATCTACAACTACTGTCCTTACTAATTTTGATACCAAAAAAACTTAGATCTTAAAGTAGGTGCCCCCTTCAAGTCTATTTTTCTGTATTGTTATATGTTCAATTTATAAAGACACTCTTTTTTATTCCTGATAAAGATTATGTTCCATGTTTATTTCATAATTTCTATTTGTCAAACTAGTCATTTTTTCAAGTACTGGTTTCTTTACTGGGAATAGTACTTAGAACTCAGTTCTGTATAATAGCATGTTTATTGCTATGGCAGAGTCATTGTTTTACTATCTTTTAATGGACAGAATTAAGAAATAGATGTCTATATGGAGCTATGATATTATATTGATTCTTCCAATAGTTTTCAATCTTATAGAGATTTTCATTGCCTGCCCCATTTGTATTTTTTCTTTTAAGAAAAATGCTGGCTTCCAATAATATCTATGTATTTATTATTTGGTGCTGTCAACCACACTCACACCCATAGTTCTTTTATATTATTGTACTCAGAACACTATGAAAACAAAGCAAATAAGAAGTAGTCACAGTTTTCTTACAGTTCTTATTTTTTCTCTAGGTGAAAGGTCTGTAGACAGAGGGCAAAATAAAAATTACTTTAATAGTTCTTCCCACCTCCCATCTTGGTGGTTATGTTGCTTATTTGAAATATGTTTATTTTTAGTTGTTTGTACTTGATTTGTTTTTCTGATTTATTTTTATGCTTCTAATATGTAGATAATTAACATTAAAAAGGAAATTACAATTTTAAATAAAGCATGCCAAGAATGTCTGCCAAAACAAGATGGACATGTCTAGAAACCCTGATAATAGAGCATTTCTTCCTTTGTGTAACTCATGCTTTTTAACCAATGGTCTTGCAATGCAACTTAGATTTTTTAAACTCCCTTAGCAACCCATGATGTCACTCAACCCTCCAATCACAACGCATCAAATGTGCCTTTGTACCTCTCCACTTGCTCTCCCTATAAAAGTCTCCAAGCCCCACCTGGCAGGGCTTTGATTTTTTGGAAGAGAGATCCTGGTCAGGCCCACTGATATTATAAACTGCCTCCTAAACCTTCTCCATGCCATTTCTTCCTGTGTTTGGTCTGTTTTCTGTAACAACATGATTCCATATGTCAAAACATTATAAAAGTACTCTCATCAAGTGTCATATTTCCCTGTACTTTTCACTCAGTGTAAGTGAGCAATTTCATTTTTTAAAATGCATCCTTCCTTCCATGTATCTTTTAGAAAAATAAGCACAAGTGTGTTATTTTTCCCTCTTGATAATGTATTCATAATTTTTTTTTTTCTGGTACCAGGGATCGAACTCAGGACCTTGCGCTTGCCAGGCAAGCGTTTATGCCACTGAGCTATACCCCCAGCCCCTCCTCTTGATAATGTAAAACATGCAAAAAACAAGTAGGATGTTTTCCTATACACTAAAAAGTGACATGGTTAAGTACTATCACCTATTGGTGGGGGGCATGCTTATTTTCTTCCACTTGAAACTTTCCTCAAGCTTCCCTGGGACCAAATCTGGTCGCATAAAGGCTGGAGGGCAAGGTAGCCTCCTTCCCTAGCAGTGAGGCAGACAGAATGAAATCTGGGACAGAAAACCAATAGTTGACCAGCATAGGTTCCTAAAGAAACATCAAGCATGGGATATGAAGGACAAATTTTATCCTGAGATTTGAAGAATCACAGATCCATGTGAGTGAAAAGCAGATCAAGAGGATACCACACTATTCTTTGCAGTGTAGAGTGGCTACCACGCATAATCCATGAATGAATGCTGAGTTCTGAAATTAGCTAGGTAAACTGGGTCAAGTTGTGAGATGAAAAGACAAAGCCAGGCAGTCTTATAAAGTCAAGACAGAGAGTCATGAAAGATATTTGAGCACAGGAGTGATATGATAAAAGTAATGTTGAAAGAAGAAGTTTTTGTAGGATAAATGGGTAAATGGGTAAATGGGAGTGAGAAGAGACCAGAGAAACCACAAAGGAGGCTACTGAAACTTTTCCATGTAGTCCAGTAATGTTGTCAATACTTGTATCAGAAGTAACAAAAAAAGAAATGACTCAAATGTTTACCAAATTGTTACACTATAAAATGTGCTGATGAAGAATCAGTTAAAAATGGTGAAAATTTTTCAGGTGATAACCAGAGTGATTGAAATGGGCTCATGACTGAAGATGACAGCAAGGTATGAAGAGACAAAGAAAATGATAAGGATATACTACCAACACTTGTTTAAAAGAGCAAAGCAGGAGGTATTACATTCTCAGACTTCAAACTGTACCACAAAGCCACAGCAATAAAATCAGCCTTGTATGGGCACATGTCTTGGTTACTTTTCTCTCGTTGCTGAGACAAAATACCCAACCCCGAAATGAAGAAAGAAAAGGTTTATATAGCTTACAGTTTTGGAGGTTTCAGTCCATACTTGGCTGGTTCTGAGGCAGAATGGCACATGGCAGACAGCAAATGTTCACGGCTGCAGAACACAGCAAAAACAACCAGAGCAAAAGGGAGGAATGGCAGCAAGCAGCCTCTTTTCCTCCCTTACATTGTAAACACCCTACCCCCACCCAGGGGGCGTGTGGCACTCACAAAATCTTCGTGCTCTTCTCTTGCACAGGTTTAGGATGAATATAATTAAGCACCATGGCTCCCTTCTAAGTCACATAATAAACCTTCTAAACTTCTCAAATTAACACAATAAACAACATCCCAGAAGATGCAGAACTATTGGGTCACTTAGCCAAACCTCTAGACTTCCCAAGTTGATACAATGTATCAACCATAACAGCATAAAACAGCCCTGTTTAAAAAGGGAAAAGAAAAAAGAATGCAGAAACAATCCCACGTGCCTTTAGCCACCTGATCTTTGACAAAGGAGCCAGTGACACATACTGGAGAGAAGATATCCTCATTAATGGTGCTGTGAAAACTGGTTACCGTGTGCAGAAGGATGAATCTGTATCCATGTCTCCCACCTTATGCTAAAATCGAATCAAAATGTACTGAATACCTATATATACAAACAAAAACACTAAATCTTCTGAAAGAAAAATATCAGTAAAGCAATTCATAGCATAAGCGTAGGCAAGGACTTCCAGAACAGAACCCTGGTTACATAAAGACACAATGTCTAGAACCAGCAAGTGAAGTTATATCAGATTGAAAATCTTTTGTACAACAAAGGAAAAATCCCAACAGAGTGAAGAGATAAACTGCAGCATGGGAAAAGGTTTTGCTAGCTCCTCCTTGGACAGAGGACTAATGTCTAGAATATGTAAAGAATTTAATCAAACAAGTCCCCCCCAAATAGAAGACCCAATCAAAACTGGACAACTGAAATGAATAGAAACTTCTCAGAAGAATTAGAAATGGCCAGTAAATATATGAAAAAAGTTCATCATCTTTGGCCATTAGAGAAATGCAAATCAGAACAACATTGAGATGCCATGTTATTCTAAAAAGAAGGGCTCTTATCAAGAACTAAATAAAATATGCAGATGATGTGGGGGGGAAAAGGACCCCTTCTACATTATTGGTGGGAATATAAACTAGTATAACCACTACAGCAATCAGTACAAAGATGTCTCAAAAAACTGCAAGTAGAAATTCCACTGGACCCACTTGTATCTAACCTGAGTACCTTCATAAAATATTTGAAATGATCATCTTACAGTGGTATTTGCATGCTGACATTTATAACAGCAAAACTTGCAATATCTATGTTACTAAAGAGGTCTATATACTCACAAACATTTGAATGAATAAAGCAAATGTGGTATACATACACCATGGAGTTTTGCTCAGCCAGAAAAAAGGATAAATTTGAGACACTTTTTGTAAAAATGAATGGATCCTGAGACCATAATATCAAGTGACACCATCAGACAAGGAGGTAAAAAAAGTGCATGCCTTCTCTAATGGGAAAATTCAAAATATAACTAATTCAGAGAGCAAAATAAGAGAGAAGTCTTCAGAAGCAGGGAGGTGGGCTCTGGGGATGAAAGGGGATCTGAGGAAGGGAGGGGTGAGGAGGGTGAGGGTTATAAAAATGACTACAATGTGATATGCCAATTCTCCACTTCCTGTGTAATGTTGAGGTGTCCCAGATACGTAGTAGTAATAAAAACATGAAAGAATCCACAGGGCTTTGGAGGTCATCACCAGCCATGAGCAGGACCAAGGAGGAAGACCAGTGGGGCAGGAACCGGTGCAGGAGCCCTGCCCGGAGTAATGTTTAGAAGAGGAAAAGGGAGGAAGAGGAGTCAGTGCAGGAAGCAGAGGTGTCGTTGAAGAAGCAGGAAGATGGGTTAGAAGTTCAAGAAAGAAAATGGTAAGTTAAGTCAGGGTGGGGTGGGGGGAGCTTTTCTTATTATTTTATTAATAAGCTTTCATTATTACGGGGATGAAAAATATGGTTGCTGTTCACATAGTGGTCACTTCAAAAGACACATGCTTGAATGAAGACTAGAAGCAAAACAAAACAACCAAAACCCCACCTACAGTCACCAGCATTAAATAACAATGAAACGTTGATGAAATTAAAGACCAAGAAAATACATTGGAAGGTTTCTTAGCATCATTAAGTTATGAAGACTAATCTCTTCTGAACCTTCCTTAAAACACAGTGATATATTTATTTACATTAACAGTGAGCTACACACGCGCTCAACTTGATGCTCATCTCTTCTGCTTTCTTTCCTTGGGAAAACTGTTTCACAAATTGTATCATGTTTTGCTACCTTAATGGTATTAGATTTCTTAAGGCTCTCTTCGTGGTAGATCCTGAATGAATGAAACTCTTTGTGCAGTACTATGTATCAGTCTTTAGAGGCTGAAATTTTCCAGGGATTTATCAAGTTCAACTCATTTCTGTTTTTGAACCAAAAGATATTTTAGAAGAAGTTGAACTCACCAGTAAAGAGTTGCTGGCCATTCCATAAATTAGTTCCCTGGCCTCAGCTGAGCAGAATGGAGGATGCGGATCCTCTGATTTTCTCTGGAGGAACTTGTCAGTGGTGAGCAACAAGAGGGGCACACACCCGTCAAAACATGAGGGAATGAGAGAGCGTGAGTTCTCCTTTGTGGAGATGAGCTGCAGGTAAGTGTGTGCCTTGGGCAACCACACTGTTTTAAAGGAGAAGACCAGGTCCCTGTTCAGCTTTCCACCCCTTTTCTGTATTATTTTGGACAGAGGGTTAATGAACCTCTCTGGGCTTTGAGGAATGAGTAATGAGCAGATAGAAATGTGAAACACAGTGCCTAGTTCAATGCAGAACTTCTCGAAATCCTTTTGAAATGTATGCTTTGGGCAGAAAGATGAAAACCTAGAAGAATGTTAGGTGTCCTGTCCAGAATCCAGACAACAGCTAGTGAATTGTGTCAACTAACTCTTCAAGACTGTGAGAAGCTACCTTACAGAGGGTTTCAAGTCTGAGTCAAGACTTGTGACATCTCACACTTGAGCAACAGAGCTAGGCACACTTGGGTGTCCTGCCACTCCCTGCAATTTGGCTAGACCAATTCTGTATCAAACTTCACAATTTACCTTGACTTTCTTAAGCTCAGGAGGGCAAATTCCAATGGTTAGGTGTTTTATAAATGCAGGTGTAACAGTCGTATACTGTGACTGACACCTAAAGGGCCAGCAAACTGAGTCCAATCATAGTAGAATATTTGACTGCTTATTATACACTGCTGCATTTACACAAGTGCTCGCACACAAAAGCACACGTTTCTATGCACAGAGCAGGTATTTGCTTGTATTTGTTTCCAGTTGCCTGCATAGGAGTTTTTGTTTCGTATCTGAGGGAAGAGGGATGAAGTTTGGGTGGGGGTAGAGGGCGAGCAAAAGAATGACAAGAAAAACGGGGAAGAAAGTAAACTCTTGTCTCACATTTTCCACTGACTGGGCTTGAATGCCTATAATTAGTGAGGGCTGAGGTGGGTGTGGAAGCTGGGGAACTGTTCAAAAAATATTTTTGCGAGATTCTTGGCACAAGTATAACCTCTGGAGTCCAAGTGACCAAGGGAGACATTACCAGGGCAAGTGGTGCTTCTCAGTGACACTGGCAAGGAACCCAACATGACCTTGGTGATAGAGGGCTGAAAACCATGACCACTCTGTCCTGATGGTTGGTTTTAACCACAGGTAGGGCAGCAGTGGCCAGGCTTCTCCCAGGGAGACCTGGAAGACCCTGGAGAAGGAGACCAAAGACCTGGGGAGAGTGTCAGATCTCTGTAGCTGAGTGGTGTGGTCTTTCCAAGGTCCTTTGGGAAGCACTGAAGGAGAGTCTATGTAACTTAATTATTAATACCAGCTTTGCCATGCAATTTCTTGCTCTGGACAGGTGATCTTCTTTCTTTAAATTTAAGTTTTCCCACATAGGAAAGGAAAATTTAAGATTTGATCTCTAGGATCCTCCTGGGTCTAGCATTACTACACTCTTAAATGTAGTTTTCTATTGTCAGTTAGACAAACATTTTCCAAGTGCCCATACCCATGTTTCTATTGCTAATTTTGCACATGATATTACAAGCTCCTGCCACATTACTTGTCATGCTTGGCAGGTCAGTGTTCAAGTGTTATTTTTGTCATTCACTGGCCATGTGGCTTTGATCATCTGTCCTCACCACAACGACTCTCACCCTTCTCACTCATACAATGAGCACAGCATCACTTTCTACCAGTGTTGCCAAAGGCAAAGCACACAAACTTCAGGGTCATAGTAGGTGCTCAGAGAATGGCACCAACTGTTACTGTATCACCACTTAGAAACTCCAATAATGGGTGCTGTCGGCCTAAAATGATTTTGTGAAGGGTCAAACAGAACTACTAAAAACATGAGCTAGGTTCTCAAACTATGTTCAATCTTAAAATGTGCCCAAGAGCAGTTGCCTCTGTCATTTGTTTTTATTTATCTATTTTAAAGAAAGTAGCACAAAAAAAGAGCAATAGCAAAATACAAACAATACACAGCAAGTGCATTAAAAATGATACAGGGTTTCCAACCAAATGATAGGGATTAACAGTGGTTACATTACATAGTGTTATCTTCCACAAAGTTGCTCAGATTGCCTGATGTACGAATGAAAGATTGGTCAAACCAATAAAGAGAATAAGAAAATAATAATTTAAAAGAACATTAGATTTTGTTTCTGAATCCCTCTCTATCTGCCATTTCTCTTGTTTCCCTTCCTCTGAAAAGAATCTGGAGAACGTCCAATGGTTTTCTCTACCTTTACTACTAAAATTTTTCAACCTAATTAAAGAAACTTTTGTTCAATGAGACAAAGTACAACTTCTTTCATTCCTAGTCAGCCTCTAGAGAAAGCTATTCCTTAACTACAGTTTTTGTGTCTCTCAGAACTACCATCTTACCCCTGGTCCCCCCACCCCCCGTTGTTAGAACACATGTTGGAAAGTAGCCCATGCAGATGCTGACCTTTTAAATATGTTTAAATATATCACATTTTTCTGATTCCAAGAAGAAAGGGAACTTGGATATCCACAGTTACTACAATAGTTACTACACTTGATCTTACCCAAGAGTTTCAGTAAGACCTTGCATTTCTGGAAACAGACAACTATATTTGTGTAACTTCTACTATCTCATTAAATAGTAGCTACTTAAAAAATATGTTAAATGTGATAATGATTGTATATTACATTATTTTCCAAGTGCCCTTGCAAGAATTTTTCATCTGATTCCTATAGAAATCCTGAAAGAAAAGCATTGTTGTACTATTGACAACTGAGAACACACAGGCTGAGTGATTTTGTCTCAGTTCACATAAATCATAATGTACCACACATTAGACTCAAAACAAAGCAAAATAAAACAAAAAATTTCCAGCTCTGTTACCAAGTGAGAAATAGGTCCCTGACGGTCTTATAAGTGGGCTGGGGTGAAGGATATCCCATGCCCAAAGGACTTGTAAGATTTCAAAGGGGTTTGGACCCAGTAAAGATACGAAATTCATGCATCTTTGTATTGGGGAGCAAAAGGGAAAGCTGGCTGCTAGTGAGCAGACACGATTTGCTTTAGTGTTTGGCCTTGGCTTGGTGATGGGCATGTGTGGTGTCCTATGGATTCCAGAAGACAGATACTGTGGGTGAACCAATGTTTGCTTCTCTGATAGGAGATGACTGGTGTTGATCTGCTGTCCCCAAGGATAAGGTACTAACTTCCTTAACCTAGTCAAGGGGGTTCTGCAATGCGAACACAGAGTAGACCAATAAAAATAAACATGGATGCTTATATCGCACCTTGCTTTCCAGGTATGGATTGTACCAGCAACTTTGTAGTTGAGTTTTCACAGCCTAGGACAGCTGACCTGAACCATAAATAGAAATATAAAGGGAAAATTATTGTCACTTTTGGAAAATTAAAGATAAAAATATACCTACAGTAGATGATGGGGATTTCTTTCATTTATTTTGATTTTAATAAAACAATCAGGATGAAATTAAGCTGGAGTTGATGTAAAGGTAGTTTTAGATGATAGCATTTTTTCCCCATCAACTTGGAATCAGGGTCCACTGTGATCTGTTTCTAAATTCTGTTTGTAGATCTTATAATTTGGAAATGGAGTAAATCACCTTTCACAAATTTGCTCTGTGCTTTCTTTCATCCCCCTTTAAAAATGCTGATCCATCACCATAAAACACTCTACATCTGCATCCTGGGATTCCTGCACAGTTCTGGAAGTCAGCTGTGATTACTACCCACCTCCCTTACTACCTAGATGGAAATAGTCTTCTCTCCTGATCTGAACACTGCTAACGTTGGTACGAGAGTCATTCTTCTTTCTGTCACTGGTGACGTTCTTTTCACCACATAGCAGGCTCTTTGGAGAGTTGCTGTATCTGATTCTGTTCTACTTGATCTATTGCTCAGTAAGACAAAAGTCAGTAGGTGGGAAAGTACATGTGGTGCCATTTATCAGAGAACCCAGCACAGAGCACATAGTCTGAATATTCTTTGAATGAGTTAATGAATGAAAGCAAGTGTGCTGTACCACATATTTTCAACACTCAGGAAGGATTACTCATTAATCTGAATGAATTTGTGTCTAAATTTTTTTGTTTTCATCTTCTCTCTGCTTTTCTCAGAGTGGAGGTCAAAGTAAGGTAAGGAAGGACAGAATTAGGATGTGAATCTTACAGTTTTTCAGTATATCACATCCTATGAAGTTTTCTTGATATAGACAGTTTGTTTCTTCTTTGATTAGTAAAATAGGGGGAAAAAAACCAAAATAATACATGCAAAGAACATTTGAGAGACTTCTTTAGACATTCCTAAGGACTTTTTAGAGCCTTAAAAATCAGAATTGTGGCATAAGAGCACTGTATTTGTTCTATTTATTTATTTTTTTGTAGTACTGGGGATCGAACTCAGGACCCTGCACTTGCTAGGCAAGCGCTTATTCCACTGAGCTATATCCCCAGCCCCTGTATTTGTTCTAACAAGGAAAGATTTTTGCCATTCTCCTTGAACTTGACCTATGTAATGTTAGAGTTGCTTCCAAATATCCCAGGTTTATCTCAGTTCTTTACAGTTAGCCTTAAATTACTTTTAGGAAAACACCTACATTTCTATATTTTCATCTCATGCTTTATACCAATCTACATTCACAGAATATTTGTGAGATGAAAGAGAGGAGACATTTCAAGTTGGAAGCAAAAGTCTGCACAAGATCTAGATAATTTAATGTTACTGGTGTGTAGTAGTTGTGTGAACAATATCCTCTTTTTGAGCATCAAGCTTCTTTAAGAGGTTATTGGATCAAATTAGTACTATGTTAGTACTAAATTCTTTTCAATCCTCAGGCACACACACTCTAAGATGTATCTATATCTACATCATCTGCGTACTAGCGGATACTTTTGGTAAAGTTTACAATTAAGGCATTTAATTTAGGTGCATCAGTTTAGTTGGGTGATTTGGAACTAACATTATATGATTTAATATCAGGATTTGCTACTATGATAGAATGGAATTGGAACTTGTCCATTACAATACATGAGAAAATTTCTTTGAAGATTGAGTAAAGGTCATTTATGAAATCACTCAGGATTAGTTTGATGAAAAGATGTGTGATTTTTTTTTTTTACTTTCTCAAAGTATTCCATATACATTATGCATCTTGTTTTCATTACCAAATGTAGATAAATATGTCTATATAATATAGACAATATAATATTGTCTATATTGACAGAAAATTTTGAAAAGCTTCTTTACTAGTAATCAAATCTTTTGTTTTAATATGGTTTCACATTCTCCACTTTTTAAGAAAAACTTTCAGGTTTTACTAGTTTGTAAAATAAACAGCTATTATAGTTATAGATTCATGCCAACATTTTGTATCTTACTAATACTTATTTTTCTATTAATTACTTTTTAGGAGTCTTTGAATTTACTTAATTGATATTTTAAGTATTTTTAATTGATATTTAGGTATTTTTATTAAAGTAAGGTCATTTGTTTTTAATATCTCTACTAAATAAGGTTGTAAGAACACACAAATTTCTCACCATTATTTTGCTACATTGGCTATAACCAACAATTCTCATTGTCATTCATTTATAAGTATATTTTGATCACAACTATCATTTAAAATAATATTTTAATATTTCCAAGCAGATTATCTCTTGGGAGAGCCTGGCTACACTTTGCTGTTAATTTCTAAGTTTATTGCTATGCATCAGAATGTTGCATTTTTATATGAGTTTTGGTTTGTAAAATTGTTTGCACTTTCTTTATATCCTGATGATAGGTCAGTTTTGAAGATGTGCAAATAGTTGGCAACAATGTATATTTTGTTAGTCAAATTATTCATATCTTTATATGCTACATAAAAAGTCAGTTATTAAGAGATGTGATAAAATCTTTCACTAAGTCTTTGCTTTATCACACTTTTTAATGTCACATATTTAGAGTCTGTTAATTAGGAACAAATGCAATTCTTTCAAATATCTGTGTGTGTGTGTGTGTGTGTGTGTGTCTGTGTGTCTGTGTGTCTGTGTGTCTGTGTGTCTGTGTGTGTCTGTGTTTTAGAGGGTATGAGGGCTCAGTTCTCTGAAACATTGCAGGATTAAAAGTATCTTTATTTTGTTCTTTTATTTGACCGGTAGTTTAGATGCTAAGTGCATGATTCTAAGTAAACATGATCTCCTTTGTTTTCTCTTAATAATTAGTTTTGTTATCAAGACTGTGTTTGTAGTATTAAGGGATAATATGTCAACTAGGTCTTCTGACTCATTAATTTTTAATTCAGCCACATCTATTCCTGGTTTGCAATGTATTACTTTTTAAATTTTTGTTACTTTTTTGTGGTATAGAGAATTCAAACCAGACCCTTTGCACTGAGCTGCACTGCCAGCCATTGGATTGGACTGTATTGGATTGGACTGAACTGGATTAGATTTCAGATTGGATTGGACTGGACTGGATTCAACTGGATTTTGCTGTACTGGAGACTAAATATAGGAGCTTTTTCACTGAGCTAAATCCAAAACCCACTCTACTCGCCCCTTTAATTTTTAATTTTGAGACAGACTCTTGCTAAGTTGCCCAGGTTGGGCTGGAGCTTGTGAAGCTCAGCCTCCCAGAGTGCTGGGAATACAGGTGTATGCCACTGTACCAGGCTATCAATAATTTTAGTAACCAAACTTTCCAATGCCAAGCCTACTGCTCAGTGCTTCTCTGATAGAAACAAGTGTACAAATCTCCAGTGAGTCTTGTTAGACAGAAGGTATTTTCTAGGCATGCCAGGGTAAGGCTCTAGCTTCTGTGCTTCCAGGGAACTCCTGGCGATGAGAAGCAGCTGGTCTGCAGAGCACATTCTGAGCAGCAAAAACCTAGCTACTTCTCTGCAGATGTGAGGTCCTCCTGAGGATATAAATCTTTAATTTAAATGTCCTTCCCATATCTTCTACTAACTTTTGGGGTTTTTGATGCTTGTAACTGCTGAGCCACATTCAAAGTGTTGGTTTTCCTCAACTTTTTTCTTTTCTTCTTTGTAAAAAATTTTGATGGTCACAATGACCTGTGGTTTATCTATGGTCATGACCTTGGGTGAGGGACAGGGGTGTTGCTGAGAGGGCACCAGGAGCAAGTGTGGGGATTCTACCCCATGCTTGACTAACCTCTGCAATGCCACTGAATTTGTGTGAGCCAAAACAGCTGTCCTAGTGGGCTCATCACAGTCTCTGGGGGACCACTGACCCACAGAGCTGCTGCTGTGACTGATCAAAAGAAGAACGTTAACATTGTTGGGTACTTCTTTCATGCAAGGCACTGTCCTAAAATGCCAGTAGATGCCACTTGTCCAAATCTTTTTTGAACATCTAAAGCATCAACTCTTCCTCTCTGTATTTTTAATGCCTTCTCATTTCCTGAAATTGATGAAAACAATTTATTTTTATTCCAGGTGTATACTATAAAATAGCCTGAACATTTCAAGTTGGATAAGACCCCCAAACCTCACTCTACCATGGAGAGTGGAAGTAGGGTAAAGAGAATGACAGAGGAAGAAGGAAGTGAAAAAGAGGCCTTAGCAGAAAGGGAATGAATAAAGATAAAGTGGGGAAAGTGAAAAATGAGTGAAGATTTTAATTGAACAACAGTGAGGAGTTCAACCGTATTCTGCATGGTTTTATTTTTTGACCTTCTGTCAATGCTTTCACATCTCTGCAAACAAGATTAATTGAGTAGCCTTCAATGTGCAGAGAGAGCCATGACTGGAATGACCTTACAGATCTTACCCAAGAAAATAGGGGAAATATTAATTCTGGCTTCCAAAGAAGCAAATTTTCATAAATTTATGGAAGAGACATCTTGTTCTGCAATGCATAGATCGTTGCTGTAATCTGAATTAAAGTGCCTCTTATTTTGTGGATTTACAGGAATGTAATTAACAATGTCTAATTAGAGGTCAAAGAAGAGCCATTTTAGTAGCAAAAATGAGCTGATTTGAATTTGCAGTCTTATGCAACCTTTCATCTCCAGAATTTTTTCCTCTCATTTTCAAGCTTGCACAGACAAGGAGAAGACAGGGGAAGCCACCTGTAATTTGGGCTTAGGCCACTAAATTCAATTTCTGGAAAATCTGAAGCTCTTACACTAAAAACAAATGTTTCCTCCTGTTTTTAATGGCATTTGTTTTGTAAAAGTAAAACAATCTCTATTTCTTGTACTTAATCAAAATCTGTTTCTTTAGCATTCCCCATGTCTCTATGGGCTATTTTGTCTTTAATTAAGATCAGGCAGAATTATTCTGGGAAGACAAAGTAGCCTGACAGAAAGGATAGGGTCACAGCAGCCCTGGAACATTAGCCTTGTTTAAGGATACTTCTATTTTTAATCAATTGTTCGGTTTTCAGTTTGTCTTTTGAGTCTTACTGAAAATGGACTGAACTTCTACCATGAGCCTTACCCTAAGCTTGAGCCCCAGGACATAGAGAAGTCTATGAAATCTCTTAAAGACCATCTGAATCCTACAGGTGGAATTTTTTTATAAATAGTGCACAGTAAAATCTCAGTTCAGGAACACTTCTGTTGTGAACAGAAGTGTCGGGCAAAACTTTGCTTCAGGTGATGAACAAGAACTTGGTCATCTTCCCAAGAATTGTGGAATGAATTAAATTCGTGAACCAAGGCATCACTGTAATATAATGCATTAATGTTTAACAACTGGGTTACTTAGAATATGGTATGAAGTAAGCTGACGGAAGGCTCACTGCCCACTGCGCTACGGGACAGGCTCTGTGGAGGCAGTGACATAACACTTGAATCACACATTAAGGTGTGTCCTTTCTTATACTTCCTGAAATGCTCTCTAACTGGCCCCTCCCACTCTTCCTCATCCTGTACTCTGCATCTCCACCTTGGAAGCTTTGTTTATGAACACAAGGCATCTATTTCACATGCTCCACAATCCCCATTAAACAGTGCTTTAGCAAGTCCTGGGTTGCCTTTGAGCCTGGAGTTGGACTTGTTATTTTTATCCCACTGAAATCCTGCACCTCCTCACAGATTCCAGTCTGCATCTTAAGTTTGTGTCATTTGCTCTAACACAGCTCTGTGAGCCATACAACTAAAGTTCACCCAGGCATAATTAATTATTTCTCTGTCATTTGTATCAGCAGCCAATCCCCCAAAGAAGAGATGTCTGAAATGTGGGCGATTTTAGAGATGGGTTGTGCCGAGCATCTGGGGATGTCAGTGGGGATGGAGGAGGTAAGAGAACCACATAAACATTTCTTCTGAGGGGTGATGATCCCCTTCCTATCATCCATCATCAAAGACTTTCTCCTCATTTTGCCTGAGGCAAGGATCAGGTCCATCCATCCTGGAGGCACAGGATGCACAACCTTAAGAAATGACTGGTGTCAGTTTTGCAGATGCCCTCTGGGTTCCAGGGCATCATACGTCTTTTGTGATGCATATTGATCACAGCCTTCCTTACCAGAGTCTGGCTCACAACTGAGATACCAGTGCAATTCTTCAAGCCACTGTCTGCTGAGAGACAAGACGGCAATGAGGCAGAGGTTGTGTGGAGGTGAAACAGACTTGATCTTCATTGGCTGCTGTCTCATTTGTTTTAAAAACCTACAAGGCTATGTCTATATTGGGATCAGGCATAATTTTGCTTTCGATTGCCAGTCCAGGAGTTGCCTGTTAGGGGTACATTTAGGTATCAATGCCTGGCAAGTTCGCAAATGGTAATAGGCCACAGCACTGAAAACTGTGCCTTGTGAGCATATCTCTTCCTTATCTCTGCATCTCAGCTCATCAGACATTGGTGGAAAGACTTCGCTGTGATAGGCCTTGTATTGAGTGTTGGTCATCAGAGGCAAATAAGATAGAGTCATTGCCTTTCAAGATCCTTTGAATTTATGAATTAGTGTTTTGAGTTGAATCAGTGCCCATTCATTAACAATCTCTGGCATCACTCTCAACTGCTCTGTTCCCTCGGGAAGCTGCAACAACTCTGGGTAAATTCACCTCTATGCTCTGTACTTAGGACAGTGATGTGCTCACTAAGCCATGGTCAGATGGACTTCTTCTGCATACATGTCTTGTTCATGGGGCTGCCAGGACAAAAACAGCATCTTCTCATTTCTGCATCCCCATTGCTGCTAGCAGGGAGTAGATATTCAGACAGCTTTCAAACAATGGAATTCAAGGTTTCTGTCTGACTCCTCCTTATTCATTCAGTGATACTCTCAAGTTGGGATGAAGAAATCTTAGCCAGTGCCTGACCTGAGAAGCAATTGTCTGGTGAAAAGACTTTGGAGCTAGCGAGGGAGTTTGGCCATGGCTCAGATCTTCTTCTGATTTAAGCTTGACATCAATCATTTCATTTCTCTAGGTTTCTCATAGCTTGAATTACAGAATTTTCTCACATTTACTGTTGGAAATACGGATAAGACAGAGCTAAACCAACCCATGACTCAGTAGATCATTCTATTATGTGTGAATTCATCTGACAAACATTTATTGAGCACCAACTTGCCTACAGTATCTCAGCTGTGTCCAACAGAACACTTGCTGTTCACTCAGCCTATCCTCTGCTTAGCGAAAACCTAATTATATCAGTCTCCAGTGCCTCTGCTTTGGTTTTGTTTCTGGAAGACTCAGCTTCTATTCAGGCTACCTGATGGTTCCTTCTTCTGTGAAGATATTTCTAGCCCCATTCCCTCTGCTTGAGTAGATCTCTGGGAGTCTTTGACTCTTCTTTCGTTTGGCACTCCTGTGCATGTAGAGTGGCTATTCATCTCCATATTTTATCTTCCCACTAACTCTGAGCTCTGTAAGAGCTAGATCCCGCATAGTGCTTAGCCCTGAGACTTACCCTTATTATGCAATCAGCAGGTGTTAGATTGACTGATCTTCTTTTCTCCTTAGAACAATCTGTAGCATGGCTCAAACATTTTGGCCTCAGATTTTTAGTGGATGCTTTCAAAATATGAAGGGCAGTGAAAGACTTCTGCTTACCTGAGCTACATCTATTCATATTAACTGTATAGAAATCAATACTGAGAAATTTTAAAAATTCACTACTCTGTTTCCAAAAGGAAAATTGGTATTATTTTACATTTTTGCCAATATCTTCAAAGTCTGCCTTTATTTTCTTATCTCCTTTTTATATTCAAACTAAAATAATATGTTATTTAGTTGAAGGAAGCTCAGTTTTATACAGATAAGTAGTGAATATTTTAATAGAGTTTTGATATAATTGTAGATATTTTTCTATGCTAATATGTCAAAATTTGACAAGTGGTAATTCCTTAAAGAATATTTGCATTGTGAAATCTGAAACCATATTGTAACCAGTTATATTAAAATCTACTAGTCCATCTTACATCTTAAATGAATACTTTTTCCATGCATGTTGTTGTAACTCTGTGTATTCGTCATTGAGAAAATATTGCTTCATTGGTTTCTACCAGTCTTTAACACATTGGTGCATTTCATGCCAAAGTTCAATTTAGCACACAACTTAAAATCAGAGAAGTTTTAAGTACAGTAATCCATTGGTCACATATGCTTCTGTTTGCTAATGATTCTCTTCACAAAACAACTAGCAAAATTTTATTGCTTTTCACAAATTCCACATTGGGTGAAAAATACAACGATGGCCATCTTCCCCACACAAATAAAAAATGCAGCCATCTTCCCCCAAATCATAAACAAATTAAGTTCATAAACCACATTGCTACTGTACCTGGTAGCTATTATATCCACGGTGATGGATATACCTTTATTTTACCTTCTAATTTTTTATTATATCTTTGAACTTATGATTGACAAGTGATATCACTGTTTTTCTCTCAAAGTTCCAACCTTATTTTGTTCATTGCTGAGAAAATACATGCAAAATATTCCGATTTAAATACCATTGTTTGTCATTTATTCCTTTAAATAAGTATAATATTGCTTAAACAAAATGACTGACTTAGTTTGCATCTTCATTTTGTAAACATTTTCCTTGAGACAACTGTTGCCCTTCAGTTTATAGAAGGGCTTTACGCACATTTCCTATTTTGTCATGGAATATTAATAGATGTACACTCAGGACTCTAAATTTTGTAAAATAAATAGTAATTTTAACTTGTTCATTAAGGGTATTCTAAAGAGAAGCTCATTTTTTTAATCCATTTGTTCATGACAATGTAGAGTGTAGCAGGTGGGTATGGTGCAGGCCTGTAATCGCAGCACTTGGGAGGCTGAGGAGGAAGATTATAGCAAGTGTGAGACCAGCGTGGGCTACAAAGTGAGCTCAAGCCCAGCCTGAACTGCAGAGTGAGACCGTCTCAAAAACACAAAAGAAAAAGAAAATGGAGAGTATAGCTCAGCTTAGTTTCTCCATCATGGAAAATGCTAACTCTCCAATAATTTGATCTGCAATTGTTTTTACATATCAGAGTCAACATCAACATGTAATATATTAGGGTTCTTTTGAAAACAATTTTGAGCTTGTGACATTACACTGATATGTAGGCCACTAGAAAAGGCCGTAGAAATCATCAAGGGTCTTTAGATCATACTTGAGAACCACCAATTTACAAAATTGGTTCCTGCGTTTCAATCTCTTTCTGTAGTCCTCTTCCTGTTATGATGAGAAATGACCCATTTGCACTAGATCTAAACTGAATCTTTGGAGAGACACAGGATTTTTCTCTTCCATGTCACTTCTTCCTGCAACTTCATTCTACTCTTGGTATAGGCATTATGTCCTCTGATTGTACAGGGTCCAGGAACCAATCAGAAGGTCACAGACCTAAGACTGATCAATTAATTGGATGCCTGAGGGCCTAGGGTAGAAAGAAAAACGACAAGAGGTTGGAATGAGGGAAAGTGAAAGAGGAAACAGGGTACAAGGAACAAGCATATGAGGATTAAAGAGAAAGGAAAGAAGAGAGCATAGGCAGGAAAAACACTGTTAATAAGGAGAGACTGAAAGATTGAAAAAAATAAGACAAAGAGAGGCTCACAGAGGTAAGACATGACATAATCGGTAAAAAGGGCTCTGAGTCAAGAGACCTGGGCAAGTAAGACCCCATCTACCTTTGTTCCTTGTAAGACTCATTGTCCTCTCCAGGCCCCTCCATTCCCTTCTGCAAAACGAGTGGGCTGAGAGGTGAAGAAGCAGAATTGGAGGCAGACAAGAAAGTCCAGCAATGGCCTTTGGGACTCCCTGCACTCCTACAATGGTGAGCAAGATCTCACGTAGCCGTGGTTATTTTCCTACTGTGGGGAGTGGTTGGTTTTCACCAGTTACTAAGGTCCATACTGAACTGGGTGAAGAACCACTGACTTGGATGGTTTATGATTATTTCTAGCCCTAAAATATTATGATTCTCACATGGAAGGGGACCCTGGAAACTAATACCAGAATACTTTCCCAGCCTTAGAGTTTCACATTCATTGCCTTTAACCCTGAGAAATATTCAAGATAAAGCCTCTGACCTTCATAATATTATTTTTTCCTGGGCAGGATAAAAAAAAATGAAACAGCAATTCCTATGAGTCCTGATCCCTTCTCACATTGCAGAGCCCAGAAGGTAGGACAGGTGGGAAATCAGTCTCTGGGGATGACTGAGCAGAGCTGCTGCTTGTGTTGTGCAAGCAAACAGAAATGGTTCAGCCCTGCATGCCAGGGCCGCAGCTCCTCTGGTCTGTTTGTTGACTTGGTCCCAGGAAAGGAACAAAGCTGGCCAAGTCCAATGAATGGCCAGCAGTGGAAAACCAGTGCTACTGTCTGCTGGCAGGCAGGACGGCGGCCAACACCACACTTGGTCGGCCCCCCAGGCCCCGCTCTCCATTCCTCTCCACGGCTGGCTTTGGCAGGCACTGGCCGGCCTGAGAACTCAGGAAGTTTTGGGTCACCGTGACCTCTCAATGTTGATGCCAGATGAAATATGCCCTGGAGGTTCTCCAGGGTCACATGGCGTGTGGAGCAAGAGAAGGCAGGGCTGCTCTTGTGCTGACAAAGTGGATTTTGGCTCCAAAATGGCACCCCTTAGGGAATAGGAGGAGTTGTGGGTGGAAGGGGGGGTCAGGACGGGCAGCGGGTGAGAATGGGCAATAGGGAGAATCCATCTTGCTTTTTTTACCCTATTTAGCCTTTCTGGAAGACTCTATCTCCTGGAGATTGAGACATACCCTTAAATCCACACTTTGAAAATCCAGGGGAAGGTTTCTTTGTGGTTTTTGTTACATGGCAGGAAGGGTAGATTTCTAGCTCTGTGTATGTCAGATCTCATAGCTGGATTAAAGCTTTGTGATACCCGGGTTTGGTTTGGTGCTCCACAGTAGCTCAACTGCACAACATGCAAAGAAAGTTGACCATGTTGCTCAGGGAAGAGGCTGCTATCTATCAGACGGTCCTTTCACTTCTACTTGGAAAGTTAATTATCTCCCTTTCCCACCCTGCTAAGGTCTTTCTTCACATTCTTCTTGTAAATTCACTTGTGTGGTCCTGTTTTCCTGGATCTCAAACTTGTAGAGGAGACTTGGCTGTTTCTCAATGAATCCTCTAGCCGGAGTCCAATGGCAGACACCTATGGTTTGTCCCTCCTGGTCTGTGCTGCCTAAATATGATTGCTATACCTTGACATGGAAGCACGGAAGGGGCTTGGCTATGTTTACTTTCAAGAATCAAGAAAAGAGGTCTGAAATGGCAGTGACTGAGAAGAAGGCGCCAAGTAAAAAACAAAATCCAGCTGTAGGTGGTGAGGCCCAGTAAGCAGACGGACTGCAGGCATGGGAAAGAGGTCAGGTCCCAGGAGCTGATGCAGGGCCCGGAGAGGAGCATAGTTGCTGAGAGAAGACAACTGTGAGGTCAGCGGGCCTTAGTTTGCCATTCTATACCTGGGTTCAGTACTTTTATGACGTGTGGGCAGATTTCCCCCAGTCTCTGCTGAAGGTCAGATTCCTTTAGCACTGATGAAATGGAGATACCAAAGGTATGTCTGAGAATCTGGAGGAAGGTTATCACCGGGGAAAATGAAAGACATCATTGGAGGCCCAGCTCCAATCTCATCTCCTCCAAGAATCCTTGCCAGATCATTCTCCATGGTTCCTGGCTCTCTCTGTCCACCCCAATCTGTAACGCTTCCTATTTTGGTTCTAGAGTATGTTTCGAATTGTCACATGATGATCTATTTGGTAAAAGCCATGAATAATATTGATATAGTCTCTGCTTGAAGTTTATTGCTTTTGCAAATAATTCACTTGTTCTCTACAATGGCCCTGAAAAACGGCTAAAGTAATGATTGGCAATTTGTTTTACTTAAAGGCAGAATGGTGCAGAAAGCACAGGCATACGCTCCGCTCCCTCAGATTAGGATGAGAATGTAGGTATTGTTGGCTCTGTGAGGACATCGTTCAGCTTGCTTGACCAGTTCAGGCAGGAGTTGGCGCCACCAAGAGAGATCTGTGTCCCCTCATCCATCAATAGAGAGACTGTGGCTTCTGCCACGAGCTCAGTTTTTGGTGAAAGAAAATCTGGCCTTGCACATTCAGAAAAAGGTTATTTTGGAGGCATCATATTTTCACAACATGGTGTTTGGAACCCTGAGGAAATGCCATGGTTTTCGAACATCAAAACAACTTTATTCCAAAGTTTCTTTTGGAAATTTGAAGGCTATACTCTCTGCCAGGTTTCGGATTCCAGCTCTCTTTGGCAACTGAGCTCTTTGCTCGTTACAGCTTCTGGGCATAGCTTTGTTGTATTTTGGTTCCTCCTTCCTTCCTTTCCTGCGTCTACCCCAACCCTTGGCATCTTTGCATTGTTTATTTGGCCATGCCAACAAACTCCGATATTTTTGTGTCTTTCTAGGGTTCTTTCTGTATCTTTTGCCCTAACTGAAACCAGATCTTCCCAGGGAGTCCTGCTTGTCTAGGAGTCTTCTGACATAGATTTCTAATTCATGTTTCTTCACTCTTACCTTACGTGGAGCAATGCAACTTTTCTTGTATCTCCACTTTCCCATTTTTGAGATATTTTTCCCTCCAATTCTCTACTTATTTTAAAGAAGCATCTTTGGCACCCACATTCCACAACCCCCTTATTGTTAACCACAGACCTCTTCTCTTCTCTCCACATTCATTGAGGATTCTTGCACGCATCCTTTGGTCCTCCCTCCTTCCCTGAGCTCTACCGTTCTCTAGGATACCAGGGGGTTATCTAATTCCTTCACGGTTGCAAATGCCAGGATCTCATTTGCTGCTCTCAATTGACTTAGTACCCCCTCTTCTACCCCTTTCAGCTATTCTCTGATGTCTTCTATATCTCTTGGGTTGTCTGTATTCACCTTCTTCCACCTGACCAACTTTCTTATTTTGCAGGTCTGCCTGTCTCCAGCCGAGATGATAACTCCCTTGCCTGCACTGTAACTCTTCCTTTGCCATTGCAGTTTTTGAATCAATTTCACTGTGTATTTTCTCCATGTCTGCACCTAAGCTACTGAGGCAGAGGGACAGAATCACATCATTTCATGTACTGGAGCAGCTATATATGCGTGGCTGTAGACACTTGTTCTGGCCTTGAGAACTACCTGTAAATTTTTTTGTCTCTATACAGTTTGATTCTCTTATCTCTTACCATAGACATTTTAGATTCTCTAGAGGCTGAAATTCTCAGGCCTATTCTTAGCAAAAGACGGTATCTGCCACTTCACAGCAAGAAACAAGTGATGAGAGTTATGACCGCAGCCATTCCTTATTTTGTCTGCAGCTGACTAGGAAAGAAAAAGGTATCTCTGTATTTTAGACCCATTTCCTTCTGAGTTCTAGATTTTTTTCTCCACAAAATTATCAAAAGATTTATTTACAATTGGACTCATTCAACAAAAGAGTCAATGAGCCTAACAAAGGATCTAAGCTACTGCCTGAAATAAGCTCAGAACCCCTGACACATCATGGCTGAGCGGCTGGTCTCTTCTTCCTCAGGAACTTTGGTCTACAAGTTCTCTCCTTTTACTTATATCACCCCCTGATTTTCCACTTGTTTGTCCACTTTGGCATAGCATATTATCCATCTCTGCTCCCTAAGAATTCTACATTGTCAAAGGCCCGTGTCCCCCTGACACCGCCTTCGGCCCACACTTGGTTTCCCTCATGCACCAGCACCACGTGCTCTGCTCTTACTGACCGTGCTTCTTCAGCACATGCTCTGTCCTCCACCAGCCACAGGGGCCGCCTCCACGGTTCCACAGGGGCCGCCTCCGTGGTTCCACAGGAAACCCGGAAGTGGGTTATCAGGCAGATCTGTGCAAGGCCCAGTTCTATCGATGTCTCTACAGGAGAAGTACTTTCCCCTTCCCTATATCCCCTGCCCACTACTCTCTCTCCTTCGTTCCACTCCTGTACCTCCATCTCTCTCTTTCTTTACTTTCTTCTCTTTCTTCTCCCTCCCCAAAGTGTTAAAAACATATTACAGTGATCCATGCACACTCATGTTTATAGCAGCCTGACTCTTAATAGTTAAATCTTGTAATTTTCCTGCCAGCTTCTCTTTGTTCATTGAAAGGAACAGTCAGTGCTTGTATTGTCTGAACAGCTTTGCATGCCTGGATCTAGTAATCTGAGCAAGTGCTTTGAAGATAACAATATGCAATATAATAAACATTGTTAATATCCTATCATCTTGTTTGGAAATTCTGTATCATTTTAATTGTTTTTTTATTCTCTTCAAAATACAAAAATAATAGTTCAATCTTAGAAGCACCCTATGTGTTCATCAGAAGTGTGAGTGGATGACAAAAGTGTGATGCCCATACACAGTGGGGCACCCCGCACCACAAAGAAGGATAAACTCGAGTCATTTGTGGGAAAGCAGATGCACTTTGAGACTGCAAAGTGAAATACATGAGACACACAAGCTTAAATATCATAGGGTTATTTTATATTAGAAACCCAAAATCTAAATAAAGAGAAAAATAATATATAGAATATAGAAAAGAGGAGATAGATCTTTTGCAAGAGAAAAGGACGAAGAGAGAAGAAGGAAAGGTGTGAAAAAAGGTTTTTTTATGTATAGGATTTCAAAACAAAATGATAAGGATTAGCAGTGTTATATTACATATTGTTATCATCATGAAGTTGCTCAGATTTTCAGATGTAAGAACACAAGACTGATCAAACAATTAAAGAGAATAAAGTAGAAACAATATAGAGCTTCACTAAACAACATGGCAGGAATTCAGCAATGGTTTTCGTACTGCATATTGTTGTCTTCAAATTAGTCATCAAGTTGTTACTTTTTAAAATTCTCTTTTAAATTAAGGAAAAGATTTTCTATGTACATGTAATAAGCTCCCCAAAAGAAATGTAATCATTATGTACTGTAAATATGTACTAATAAAAGAATAAAAATTGAAAAAAAAAAAAAAACTAGACTCACCCTTGCTTCAGTTTCCTGAGTAGCTGGGACCACAGGT